>JASDQU010014730.1:37223-53816 GCA_032191745.1 Picea mariana | reverse complement strand
TATGACCACAATTAAAACAAATTAAAGGGAGCTTACCTCTATACCTACCGTTGGTTCCCTTGTTCAGTCTTTTGACGAAGTTGGCCACTTCTTCATCATCTTCCGAGGCGTCACTGTTTTTGCTATATTTTTCTTGTTCCTTTTTATTTTTCTTTTATATTTTGGATGCCTTGAAGGCTGCTTCTTTTACATCTGGATTGTCTTGCTCATTTCTCATTTCATATGCTATAAAGATTCCATGTAGTTCGTCCATGCTTATTGAGTCCATATCTGATATTTCTTCTAGTGTTGATATCTTAGGGTTGAATCCCATAGGAAGAGATCTTAGTATCTTTTGAACAATTATAGATTCTTCAATTTCTTCTCCTAATCCTATGATTGCATTCATTGTTTCATTGACTCATAAGAAGTAGGCTGCGATATCTTCATCTTCCTTCATTTTTAGTTGTTTGAACTGACCTCTGTAAGTCTGAAGCTTTGCTTCTTTGACTTTTGTATCTCCTTCATAAATATTTTGAAGCTTTTCCCAAATATCTTTAGCAGATTTACAGTGTGCAACTTTGGTGAATACCATATCACTGAGACCATTCAAAAGTGCATTTGTGGCTTTGGAATTATTCTCACCGACTTTTACTGCTTTGTCATTTGTTGGTGGAACTATTTGTGCTGTGTATCCATCTACAATTGATTGCCAAAATTGAAATCCCTGTTCCTGTATATATGTCCTTATCCTTATGCTCCAAAAAGCATACTTATGTCCATCCAACTATGGTATTCCATTTTTATATGAGTTGGTACTCTCCATGATCTACTTTTCAGTGGTTAAACTGATTTCTAAAGGAACCTGCTCTGATACCAATTGTTGGATTACTGAGAGGGGGGGTGAATCAGTAATAGAGCAATTTAATCCTTTTTAACCATATAATCCAAGTGTTATATCAATGAATCATTATCATCCAATAACTGTACAGTAAATATGCAATGAACAAATGAACAAACATACACATACACAGTACACCAGTGTTTTACGTAGAAACCCAAATCGGGAGAAAACCACAAAATGATTTTTCTTATATGTCTTGAAGAATTACATTCATTGGAAGCACCGACTTCTTTTGTTTTCCAGCTGCAACTGGAAGGAGGCTCCAACCCCCTAGTTTCTCAGGATACAACCTGAGGGAAGCTCCAACTCCCCAATTCTTTGGCTACAACTAGAAGGAGGATACAACCCCCTATGTTATCCGGCTACAATCAGAAGGTGTTTACAACCACCTGCCATTGCCCCGTCCTGCCACCCTGAAGTAGAAGTAGAATGATGGGACCACTTCCAACCTATCACTGTGAGATATACCGCTGTAAACTTGTACCAATAAGTCTGAACCATGAATCAACCATGCATCAAACTGTACCTCAACCTGTAATCAAACTATACCATAAACAAGTGCATCAACCATGCACCAACCTGTACCAAATAACCTGTAATCAACTTATACCATAAACAAGTGCATCCAACCATGTACCAAGTATGTACTAATCACATGTCAACTACTCATCAATATGTACCAACATCATCAAAATATAATTTGTAGCTCTGTAATAGACCTGGTGTATATGATCAAATTCCTACAAACCTTCCTTAACTTCAAAAATAAGAGACTAGCATTTTCATCAAACTTTTCTTTAGTCTCACATGCCTAGTTTTGGATTAGTCAACAACCCTAACTTGAAGTAATCATAAATTTGTACATGTAATGTATAAAGATCTGAAACTGATACACAATGTTCTTCAATGTGTTTTATGCAATTCCTCTAGGTGTCACTACTTAGAACCTCTCAGAAAATTTGTTATAGCAAAAATGGCATACCTTGCTGAATTGTGGCTTATTCTAGAGAGTGACCTTGTAGAGCATGCCCCGCACAGAATATTTGTTGAATTGATATGAAAATGTTACAAATAATACTACAGAATGTACACTAACCAACACATTTGGTTTCATGGAATTTAGGTCTTTTATGAAGAAGTTATGATGTTTTTACCCGAAACACCTATTTTTGACTAGTTTCAGGACTAGCCACAAACCCTATTTTCCACAGAGTGTAAATCCAAATATAAAATGACCCACATGATTAATTTTTTACCACAAATACTTGGATATGTTTTCTCAATGTCATAGCAATTTCACGGTCTTAATCATTATAGAAAAAAATTTATAGCAAAAATGGTGAGATGACCTATAAATAACATACCTTAGAAAGCACCATCAAAAGAATTTATCCTTCCTTGCATTTCGGCGTTCTTTTCTTCAACTTCCCTCAGAATTTAGGATTAGATATCCTTGGTTACCTCAAACACCTATAGATATTCAATATACTCAAGTGTGATTAAAATGAGAGAGCCTTGCCTCTTATTTATACTCTCCAAGTAGCTTCCTTAAAAACATCTTCTAGGTCACTTGGGCCCACTTTCCTTATTTTAGGGTGAACCCACTTCTCTCCATTAAATTTATTATTGAAATAATGTATTTTGTATTCACTTTGAATTATAATACACTCATTACTTCACTTTATTATTTACCTTTTAAAATCTCTTAAACCACTTTGACTACTTTGACCTTTTGGGGCTTCTAGATGACATATGAGGGTCCTACAACTTCTTAAGGCCATAAATATCAAACCGTGAGGAGTTATGTGATGTTCCACATACCACCAAAAATGGAATGACATGTACTATTCATATAAAATAGTATTATCTGAAAATATATCATAACTCATAACGTTATCCATCAAACAAACTTGGGTCCATTACCCAAACCCGGGGTCTCCAACTTCTCATGGCCATAACTCTCTAACCGTGAGGAGTTATGTGACGTTCCACATACCACCAGAAACAGAATGACAAGCAATATCAATCTAGGATAGTTTACCTGACAAATTCATTGTCCTTCATCTCATTATTCCACAATTAATCGTGGTTTCTCTTACTCAGCAAAGCGTCTTCCCATGAGGGATTTCACCATAAGGGGGCCACTTTGGAGTTCATCCATCTTTAATTCTTATCAACCATGAAAAGAAAATAATGAGTCACATTTACATCAAACAATATTGGGTCCATTACCCAAACCTTTGTGCTGCAGGGCTTTCTTCAAGGGTTGACATCAATGACAACCAATCTTAATCAACATCGAGGAAATATTAACTTCCCTTCCAATGCAACTTTTGTCAACTCCAAGATCCCTTGTGTTGTTGGAAGTAATCATTCGAGAGAATTTACTGATGATTATTTTATTTATTATGACTTGCATATTCTTGATTTCTAGTGCACATCAAAACTGGGACTAGTGGTGCACATTCAACAATAATTTAGGCTCGTTTCACACTGTCAAAACTCGATTTGGAGAGAACTCTTTGTCACTATTTGCGCATTACCTTAGGTGCACGCAAAACTATGGAATGAGCATGAACAACGTTGTTTGGCGCATGCACAAAACTAAACCAAAAACGTTGGGTGCGAACACATATTGAGCTTAATACTATGGCACTTTCATGAGCAATTTATGGTACTTCCATATGCTATCATTACTTGAAACTCTGGTGCAGAAAATACAAATAAATTTAGATTTTTTTCTAATTTGTAATTAATGAAGTTATGGGTACTAGTAGAATCAATCAACACTGTTACCTTTTATTTTTTGTATATCCTTCTATCTTGAGGGTTTGTAGAGTATTGATGCTAGACAATGCATGAAAAGATATTGTTGGAGTAGTCTTTTCTAGATCTAGATCTTGTGATGGTTCTAATTCTTGATATTCTTCCTCTTCACAATCTATGTAGAATAATTTATTCTCACCACATTTATGCCCCCTACTTTACCTATTGTCACAATTGAAACCTAGTCCCTTTTCTCTTCTTTCATCCATTTTTCGAGGTGTCAACCTTATTGATTGAGTGCGGTTAGGAAAGGGAACATGGTTCTCTCTATAATTGTTAGTGGCCACCCTTCTAGTAGCCCTATTTTTCTTTTCCACTTCCCTTGTCATTGAATGTTTTCTCTATATATATAGGTTTGAAGAGATGAAACTCGTGTTGAATTTTCTCCTTTAATGTTCCCATAAAGAGATATAAAAAAATATACTCTGGCATTTTCTTTACCTTGAGACTAAGCTTTTGGAATTGTTGAATGTTCTTTGTAATTGGACCTTTTGCCAAAAAATTATCAATTGACTAAAAAATATAATTCTCTTAAGATCCCCATATTGTGCTATTAATTCATCCATCAAAGTGGACCAAGAGATAATATAATCATTTTTTCTTTCACAAAGACATTGATACTAAACAAATTGTTCAGTTTCTAAATACAAGGATGCAATAGTTACAATTTGTAATCTTAGCACTTTGTGTAGATCAAAGAATTTTCCCATATGAAATATCCATGTTATAGGATATTTAACATGAAAATTCCTCATATCAATCTTTAGGATGAAGTAGTTTCTTGGTACCACATTGAAACCTCAATGAAGTGGATCTTGAAGTGATGAATAATCATGATTCTGGGACTCATTATTTATTTCTTCTACATTTTCATGGTTTCCTTGCATCTTTCTATCTCCTTTAGGGAGTCTCTCATATAGGGTACATAAGAACACGTCATACATGGAATTATTCAATTCTTCCATATTATTGTACATGTGTTCCCTATTTTCATTCACCTTATTTTCCATATGTTCATGATTTCCATTCATCTTCTTTTCTACCTCTTCAATTTGATGAAAAATTTCATCTCTTTCTTCTTGAGTCGTGGTTGAGATATTTGGAGGTTTATTTAGTGAAGTAAATTTTTTAAGAACCTTTGGATCCATGTGAGAAAATAATAATTCTTCTCTTTTTCCTCTTTATCACAAATTTTGAATCACAAAAAATAGATCTTTCAATCAAAAGTTATGCCAATTGTAAGTTACACACATTTCAAACCCTAAATTTGGAGTATGTCTGGATGCCTAACCTTTGTATTGATATATATATGAACTTTGAACCCTTTTTAGTATAAAATTTTGGCTTTTACTACTCTAATATGAATTCTTAAACTCTTGAAAATTTCACTGTCTAAACCTTCACCGATAAAAAGTTACAGAACAAATTCCAAAATGTTTTATTTGAGACTAATTTTAGGATGAGTAAAAAACCCCAACTTCCACAGGATAAAACTCACAAATCGTAATGATTTAGAATATGAAAAATTTTCCACATGTAACCCCCTATGTTTCCTCAATATTTTGAAATTTTCATAGTCTGAAACTTTATCTAAATGTTTGTATAGAAAAAATAAAAATATGGCTCATTTGAGACTAATTTCATGACTATTCACAAACCCTAAATTCTACAGGATATATCTTTCACAATATAACAAACCATAACCTAAAATTTAACCACTTTTATTCTCTATATTTCCTCAGTATACTCAAAATTTCACTATTTGAAATGTCGTATAAAAAACATTATAGGGAAAATTCCAATATGTCTTGATTGAAGAAGAAAAAACCTAGGATCATATGCTCTCATATCAAATGTTATGAACCAATGCTTTGAGAGTGATAAAAAGACCATGAATAATAGTCTACTTCTAGGGGGAGACCTCCTTTTAGAATATATTCAATGTATAAGATGAGATAATATGATCATAAGACTATGACTCCTTGGTATATATAAAGGAGACAAAGGGTACAATTATAATGAAAGGGTACAATGAAGCATTCTAGACGACCTACTAATATGACACTAGAAATGTAATAATTCAATATCTAGGGATTAATAAGTGGATTCATACTTAACACGTATAATGGTCCAAATTATAATTCAATTAATTACATAAATAAACCTAGAAATTCACAACCATTAAACAAATAAAGTGGAAATACATTGATTATGATACAATAATTCAAAATAATGAAAGAGTGGTGAGAATATTACCTCATATTTGAATACATCGAATTACTTTCAACTCGATACATGTCTAACCATTGCGCTATAAGATTTGATCGAGCATGTCACAATAGAGTGTAGAGGACAACTCTCCTTCCAACCAACTTCTCAGTGATCACGACTACAAGCCCCCAACCCTCGATAAACTACCTATGCCAATGCCAAATCCTTACTTCCTAAGAGTTCTTCTAAGATATAACCAGAGATTCTACATTCTTCTCCTCCTCCATTTAAATATAATTATTTTGTCCATCCCTGAAAAGAAACTTCATGCATAGATTCCACTAATCACCATGCAATTTCTTTTTTCTTATCTTAACTTTTCTTAATTTAATTTTCACTAAATTCATCTTTTCTTATTTTTACCCTTTTATTTTCATAATAAAGTAATTCCTTTTATTTATTTATATTTAATATTTATATTTATTTTCTTCTATTTTCATACCTTTTGTTTATTTACTATTAGTTATTTAATAATATGGGGCATTACATACTCACCCTCTTAAATGAACTTTTTCTTGAAGTTAATGTTAATTATCTTACTTATAGGTTTTTTTAAAATTTTATCCTTGTATAATCCATAAAACTATCTGATGGACTAGTATAAATCCACCCAAGTGACCAAAGTAGGCATTGAAATATCCCAGGAAGCACAAGAAACACTCTAGCATTTCTTTCCAAATTTTGGAACTAGGCTAAAAGATTCTCAGTCTATCAGGGCTCTAAGGAACTAGACCTCATATTGGTATATTAGGGATCTAGGGCACTAGAACAAAGTATCTCGGTCTATTAAGGCTCTAAAGCACTAGACCTCATCTTGGTCTATTAGGGCTCTAAGGCACCAGACCAAGGCATCTCATTCTATCAAGGCTCTATAGCAACAAACCAAGACATCTCGAAAGGATGGACCAAAAAATCCCTCCTTATACTCCCTTGGGTACATATCCCTAGGAATCAAATTACAATACCACAACTCCACCAATGAGAAACACTCGATCCCTTCTTCAAGACTCGATCCCTTCTTTGGGACTTCAACATCACAACTCCAATATCAGGCACTCTGGAAATTTGAATATGGTCCCATGTCCATCGAGAATTATACATGGAAAATGAACCAATGACATAGGTTGGTTTATTTAATTTGGCCCTATCCCTAAGGTGTTACATTGAATATATTATCCTTCATAGGTATGGGATCCCATGAGATCATCAAATAAACCGGCCCTCTCGTCCCACTGGTGGATAACCTGACAATCAACACCTCACAACATGCAACTAATGCATTAGTTATAATAATAATATCAAATCTCAAAGAAAGAATCCACATTCTAGTATATTTTAACCTTGTACAATTAATTGATGCAAATGGATTCTTAATAAAAATAGAAAAGATACAATGGAACACACGCACACATATTACACAGAGATTCTACCTTGGAAACCCAAACCAGGAAAAATAACAACCTATTTAGAGCCACACCTCTAATTATTATTCATCTATGTCATCTTAATTGTTTACAATACATTATATATAGGATATCACGGAACCCAAAACCCCTAATCCATTGACCTGGATTAGTCAACAACCCTAATTCCTTAATTGTAATTAGAAAAGCCATCGACGAAAACCATGTGATGAAAAACCGCTAAAAATGGACACAAAAATCACCAAAGACAAAACAAATCGAGGGCTCTACCCCCCTACGAATCCTTAGATAGGGGGGGATACCCCCTCCCCCCCCTTATGACACCCTCGCATTCCTGACACAACATAGAAACTAGTTTTAGTCATGTAAATAATATAACACATACCCAACATTCTCCCACTTGTTGTTTTCTTTGTATACAAGGGGTCACATGATTACATAGTAAAAAATCCAAAGAATCAATTCCCATTGTTTCTTTACAAGAAGAGAACTTCTTGGTATTCACTGACTTTGTCAATGAATCTGCAACATTATTCAAAGTGTCCACCTTTATCACCAAAACCTTCTTGTCTTTAACAATGTCTCTCATAAAGTGATAGTGAACATCAATATGCTTTGTCTTTGGATGATAAGTCATATTATTCACTAGGAATATTGCACTATGAATGTCACAATCTATCCTTACAACTTGTTGTACCAACCCAATCCCCAAACACCATCTTTTTAACCACATTTCTTCTTTTCTTGCATGAGTGGCTTCCATGTATTCAACTTCTGTAGCTGAGAGTGCCACTACAACCTGTGTTTTGCTCATCCAATTGATTTGTCCTCCAAACAAGTTAGACACATACCCACTTGTAGATATTTTGCGATCCAAATCTCCAACCCAGTTTGCAACAATAAATCTATGTATGTCCCACACTTTGTCCAGTCCTGGTCTTCCTTGGTAGAATAATTAATAAGTAGTAGTGCCATAGAAATACGTTAAAACTCTATTTATTATTGTCCAATGCTCCTTCCATGGTTTTGACATATACCTTCTCAAAACTCTCGTTTCATGTGCAATGTCCATTCTAGTACATACCATTGCATACATCAAACTGCCAAACTCACAAGCATATGTAACATGAAACATGTCCTCCTCCTCTTCCTGTGTCTTAGGACACTAATATGAAGATAACTCAATTCCCTCTACCTGGGAATAACCTTTGGATACTAATCAATCTTTATATTTCTCCACTTTTCCTTCTGCATTCAACTTCTTCTTAAACACCCATTTTCTACCAATGGGATTTATTCCATATGGCAACTCCACTAGATCCCAAGCCTCATTTTTGTCCAATGCTTCAATTTCTTCCACCATGTCCTTTTTCCAGAGTTTTCCATCCTCTTTATCCACTGCCTCCCTGATATTTCTAGGATCATCATCAATAATAAACAAAGAAAATTTTGAATGGATATTGGGTGGAGTATACCGTTTTGGTTTCCTTCTTTCCCAAATCAATATCCTCAATACTAGACTATGAGGATATTCTTCTTATTCATGTTCTTCTGTAGATTTTGATTCATTATCCTTCATTTCAAGCTCTATTTTCTCTGGTTCTTCCTCCCTTGGTAGGACTTCCTATTTGACAACATCTTTGATTTCTTTAAATACCACATCTCAGCTCTACACTACCTTCTTAGTTTTTGGGTTCCAAAGATTATAACCTTTCATACCATCTTTATACCCAATAAAGATACACTTTTCATCCTTTTTATCTAACTTACTCATGTTTTCCTTTGGAATGTGAACATAGGCATCACAGCCAAATACCCTGATATGTGTAAGAGAGGATTTCTTACTATTCCATACCTTGTGTGGAGTCTTTCCATATAGCACTGACGAGGGTGATCAATTGAATAGGTAACATGAAGTAACCACTACCTCTACCCATGATTGTTGTCCTAACCTGACACCACTAAGCATGTTACTTGCTTTTAACAACAACATCCTATTCATCCTTTCCACAACTCCATTCTGTTGAGGTGTGTATGGAGTATTCTTTTGCCTTGCTATACCACACTTATTATATAATTTTTCGAATTCATTTCCGCATAATTATCCACCATTATCTGTCCTCAATACCTTAATTCTCTTCTTTGTTTGATTCTCCACAAGAGCCTTAAACTCTTTGACTTTGTCAAAGAATTTTCATTTCTTCATGAGGAATTAAATCCATGTATTCCTTGAGAATTAATCTATAAATGAGACATAGCACAAAAATTTTCCTAGTGCTAGAACCGAGTTAGGTCCAAACACATCACTGTGCACCAACTGCAGTATTCCCTCTTCCCTCGTACCACCAGAAGAGAATCTTACAGTTTTTTCTTCCGATATAAGAAATGTTCACATAAATCAAAATGAAGAGAGAAATTGGCTATACCTTCAACCATACTTTCATTATGTAGTACCATAAGCCCCTTCTCTCCAATATTCCCTAATATTTGATGCCACAATATAGTGTTTTCTCAAGATATTGTAGGAGTCTTTTCTTCTTCATCTCCAATATCGGGAACAATGGAATTGTTGCACCCATCACTAATAATGCTTCCCAACAATTTATATAGAGTTCCAATTTGAACTCCCTTCAACAACACCATTTCCCCTTGAACCATCCTACATGTTTCTTTCTCAAACACTATTTTTACCCCTACATCGTCCATTTTTCTTACATAAAACAAATTTCTAGCCAATCTTGGGATATCAAGAACACCAGGGAGTGTTCTAATCCTTCCATCCACGATCTTCAACTTGAATTTTCCTCATCCTATGATTTTGGTTGTCGAGTCATCACCTAGAAAAACTTCACCTCCATCATACATTTCATATTCGCAGAACCACTCCCTGTGAGGATTCATATGAAAGGATCCACTTGATTCAACCAACCATTCCTCACGATCTGCATGTGTACTTAAAGAATCCAAGTACACATCTCCTCCTTCATATGTGGAGATTTGTTCTTATGTAGAAGGGACATAATTAGATCCCTTCCCTCTTCCAACACTTTTGGATCTACATTTTTTCGTTTAGTGCTCTTCTTTTCCACATCTCCAACATGCCTTTTACAATTTTTTTGGGAGATTTAGATATCCCACTTGAGGACTTAGATATATTTCTTTGTTGAGAGCATCCTCTTGCAAATAAGGCATGTGTGCTTTGTCCTTCCATGTTTTTACGCTTCATATTCTTTGACAACAAGGATGAGACCACATCATCAAAGCTTAAACTAGTTACATTGGTACCTATGGCTACAACCATGCTATTCCATGAATCTAGTAAAGAGAATAATAAACTGATACACTTATCTTCATCAGAAATGTTAATATCAACAAACAATATCTGACTTACCATAGTATTGAAGGTGTTCATATGCTTTGTCACTGAGCCTCCATCTTTCATCCTTAGGTTGTACAACTTCTTCCATATGAACAATTTGTTTACCGGTGATTTAGAATGATACAAAGCCTCTGACTTATCCCATAATGCCTTGGTTGTATTGTCCCCTGACACGTTCAGTAATATTGAATTTGAGAGACACAACTAGATTGTATTATTCACCTTCCGATCCAACTTTTCACAGTCTTTTGTTGACATTCATGTACGTGTAGTAATTGGATCCACAATGATCCATTGATATTTTTCCACCAATAGATCTTCCATCTTGAGCTTCCACAACTCAAAAATTTTCCCATTAAATTTCTTGATCTCTATTTTTGAATTTCTCACCATCTCTTTTCATCGCAAGAATCGATATTGTAGAGCTCCCACTATAACAAGGTTTATCACAGACCTGAGCCAAACCCATGACCATAAAGACATCCCCCTGAAGCCAATAATTTCTCTAATAACAAATGTATATTTTAACCTTGTACAATTAATTACTGCAAATGGATTCTTAATAAAAATAGAAAATATACAATGGCACACACACAAACACATTGCACAGATATTTTACCCTGGAAACCCAAACTGGGAAAACCAACAACATGTTCAGAGGAGAGTTTACACATAGGACATCTACCAGGGCTGATCCATCCTCTCTTTAAAAGGTTGTTCCAGGTCAAAATCTTGTTGTTTAGAGCCAACCAAAGGGAAAGTTTACAATGAGTAGGGGCTTTAAATTTCCATAATAGCTTCCACCACCACTTTAATTATACTCCCAGGAAATGGGTATTTTTCCAGGATTTGTATTCCATCTTCGCAGTGAAAGAGTTCGCAACAGAGTTATATGACCAAAACATGGATTATTCCACCTCCGGGTTAATAGTTACAAAGATCCCATAGAGTAATCCTACGAAATTGTCCCATTCTTGGGAAAGATCAATTGGAAGGTCCAACAACACTACATATTTACATTCAGTATGACCTCTCGATTATGGGAGTCCTGTTCATGTGTCTTACAATGTGTGAAGGCCACGGTCCCTGAGGGCCACGATAATGTGGGGCGAGAGATTAAAACGGTTTTCAGAACCCACCCAGGGATATTCCCCCAAACACACCACCCTACCATCACCCACTTTCCAGGCCTTCCAAGGACCAACCAAAGTAAAGGATGTCACAAAATATTTCTATGCTAAGGATCCAACACTATATTTGTTAGGAGTCCTAAACCACTCAACAACGAATTTTTTGGGAAAATATTTAGAGTTTGTGACTTGGACCCACAAAGAGTGTCCCTGAGTCAGGCGCCAAAGATTTATTCTTGCTAAGGCCTTTGCGAAGGGCCAAATATATTTTAACCCCCAGCCACCCAACTCTTTTGGCGTAGCGATTTTTGATCAGCAAGATAAGGGGATATTTTCTAGGAACTGTTGTCCATCCCAAGATATTGGAAACAAATTCTCCTAATATTTCAGAGTATCCCCTTCAGGATGGCCATGATTGAGTTCCAATATACCGGTATTCTCTCAAGGATTTCCTTAATCAAAACCAACCTTCCTCCTCAATAAAGCGTCATGTTGACCCAAACCATGATTTAGGCCTCAATTTTCTTAATGATCCAAGCCCAATCCTCTTCTGTGTAACAATCCATCTTAAGCTGGAAGCCCAAATATTTCAGGCCATTCGAGATAGGGAGATAACGAATAAGCAAGAGGTTTGTGATGTGTGTTTTGTCTGATTCTGAGCAATTTTTCAATATGATGTTGTACTTGTCCATGCTTATTACCATACTTATGGCCTTGCAGAATACATCAAGTATCTTCTTAAGGATGTGAGCTTCGACCACCATCCCGTAAATATTGCAGAAAATATCATCAAAGAAAAGTAAATGTGTGATGCTTTTTGAAACTGAAACCTTAGTGCCTCTAAGATCATTGTTGTGGCTTGCTTCCTTGAGAATTTAGATGAGGGCTTCTGCCACCATGAATAAGAGAAAAGGGGATAGTGGGAAACCCTGTCTCAACCCTCTGGAGATTTTGAAGAATCGAGAGGGAGAGCCATTTGTGAGCACCACAAGCATTGCACTATTTAAACATCCGAAAATCCAATTGACCACCAAAATATCCATACCCATCTGCAAGAAGACAAGTCTCAGGGAGGACCAGTCCACCCTGTCATATGCTTTTGATAAATCCAAATTTAGGATGACAACTTTAAGGTTCTTTTTCTTGATGGAGTGTAGGGTATCTTATGCCAGGGAAACTGCATCATGGATCTGCTTGTTATGCAAGAAACCAAAATTGTTCCTCCCTGATAAAAACTCTCATCATTGCTCGAAGTCTTCTTGCAATGATATTTGAAATTAGTTTATAAGCCACATTCACACATGAAATGGGTTTGTAGTCATAAAGCTTTCCGCCAGCTGTTTTTTGGAATAAGACATATAAAATTTGAATTTAGCACACCATGTACATGTCCACTCCTTTGGGATTCCCTGATCGTCAACAATAGATCCGATTTAATTAATTCGTAGAATTTTTTGTAAAAATATATAGGGAAACCATCCGGTCCTTGGCTCTTGCCACTTTGCATATAAAAAAAATCCCTTTTTAACTCATCTTCTGTGACCTCCTTGATCAAGGACTTATTCATATCCTCTGTAAAGACTTAGGGGAGCTTCTGTACAACTCCAAGAATCTCCTTAATGGGGCATCCTGGAGGGGCCTTGAATATTTTTTCAAAGTATTTAGCCCCAAATTTTTCCTTATCACCGAACAAAGAGAGGGTAATTCCGTCTTCTCCAATTATTTCCCAGATAGTATTATTATTCTTCTGAAAATTAGCGAATGCATGAAAACATTTTGTGTTGTTTTCCCCGGCCTCCAGCCAGAGAGCCCTACTTTTCAATCACCATATATTTTCCTCCTTTAATAACCATTCAAATTTTTGTTTTTCGAGGGCCTTCAAGTCCTCCAGTTTTGTGAGGCTCAGATTACACAATTTCACCTTCAATAGTAGCCAATTCTTGTAATTTTCTTTTTTTTCCAGTTTGGGAGCCATTGCTTATGGATCGTTTAATACGTTTTAGGTTACCAATGAACTGAAGCATCAAAGGCTCATGACTATTCGGGGAGAGATGGATCCAATTCTCCTGAACCAGCTTAAGAAAATCTTCCTCTCCAAACCATGCTTGACAGACTTTTAGAGGAGACACCGGAGAAGAGGTAAAAGTGTCCCATTGTAACGCAATAGGTCGATGGTTTGAGAGTCCCTTTTCGGAAACCTAGGACTTGAACTTGTGATTTGTAGCCATCATATATTTTGAGGTGATAAAATGGTCCAACCTTTTAGCAACAAGGTCATCCCCAACCCTTCAGTTGAACCAAGTGGAAGAAATATTATGGGGCTGTAGGTCAATTAAATTGCGTTTCTATAGGAAGGATGGGAAGAAAAGTATTTGGCGGTCCTCCTTATGATGCGACCCCCAAACTTCCCTAAGAGAGAGGGAAAAAATAAATTCACCTCCAACAATGGTGAATGGGTTTCTGAGCAAGTCTGCTTCCCCAATTGATTCCCAGAAGTGAATCCTATCCACATAAGGCTCGTAAATATTAATCACCCTGAACGAGAAGTCATAGCCTTTGTGCCTTAAAGACATTGGAATCATATACTTGTGGGAGGATTTT
This sequence comes from Picea mariana, assembly GCA_032191745.1. Classification (NCBI taxonomy): domain Eukaryota; kingdom Viridiplantae; phylum Streptophyta; class Pinopsida; order Pinales; family Pinaceae; genus Picea; species Picea mariana. Next base: position 39,302 of record JASDQU010014730.1, on the reverse strand, counting down.
GATAGCGCCTTAAAGGAATGGATCCACCCCATAATCAACCCCCTCGACATACAATCAGCATGCAACACACTAAAATACCAATTCTTTAGAAGGGGTTCCAAGGATTTTTTGGCTTTCGCAATTGAGCACATAGTCTCCTAAAGTAAAATGACACGTGGAGAAAGACTCAGAATGAGTCATTTGAGGGATAATATTTTCTAAGGGCCCCCAATCCCTTTGCAATTGTAGGAGAGAAAAATCATTTTGGAGCAGGGGAAAGGGCTCTCCCCGTTCTAAGGGCCCTAACAATAGTGGATTGAGTACCTTTCTGGATTTTGGATGCAACTGTCTCCTTGGCCTTGTGGAGGTGTCATTTTCAGCTAGCTTGTGTAGGATTGATGGGGTCAAAAGCTAGGCCACCCTTAGACGGAGGGGGATCCTTCTGTATCTCGACTGATCTAAGGTCATATCTCTTGGAGGGAAGGTTTGGGGAGCCACCCCCAGAAGCCTGTGAGGAGGAAATGGGGGGTACAAAAGGATCCAAAGACGCAAGGTCTGGTGTAGATGGGTTTGAGGGAGGAGGGGGATCAGGATAGGGTAGAGAGGGAGTGACAATAGGGAGAGAAGAGGGAAAAACCAAGAGAGGGGAGAGGGTAAGATCATAAGGACTAAGAGGAGGAGGGGGGGAGGGGAGGAGATTTTATGGAGGACATAGGGAGTCATATAAGAGTGTGTGGGAGAATGGATTTTGTCAAGGGACAGATGTAAATCAAGGATTTTGAGCCCAAAAACTTTAATAGGAGTATAAAAAAAATCAACCATAGCTTGTGTCATTTTTTTTATAAAGTCTCCAATTGCCTGAATGGAGGGAGAAACCGCTTTTGGTTCTATCAACAGCTTTTCACTGCGAGCTTCAACCTCCATAGCCTCCACCTGAGTCTCGCAACCAGACGTGGATTTCCTCCTCCAAATATTTTTGTGAGGCTGTATTTTTGGCATCATTCGAGTGCAATGACCCCTGATGTGTCCTATCTCATGGAAACCATGGTAGTGAAAGGGAAGGTGCCAATAATACACTTTATGGATTCATACCTTTTCCTCGAGAATGATCTCAATGGACCCAACAAGTCCTCCACAAACGTCTACCTCAATCTGGATCCAAGCCCATCTTTTGTCCTTCTTGGAGGACCAATTTGGTTCCAAACCAACAAAAAAACCCACCTTGTTTCCTATGCCACGAAGTGCATCCAAAGTCCAAAAATCCAAAGGAAATCCTAACAATATGGCCCAGACCCACAGAAAAGAGATTGGTTCTTTAGTGGGATCGAAATCCACCATCCAAAGTTTGAGGTTGAGTCTAGAGGGACCCCAATTCCAGTCCTTATTTATAAGTAAGTTGCAGTGTGATTCCTTCTAAAGGAAAAATGCTAGGAAAAATGCAGGCCATCCCCGAACCAACGTATGGGCCGATGGGATATATCCCAACAACAAGAGCCAATGTTCTTCCATCCACGCCTGTAATGCATGGTCCCCTGGATATTTTCCACTGAACTTTCCAACCAAGGTGTTTCCTGCGTATTGAAGGACTTCTGTCATCAGAATATATTTACCCACGACCATTTGTACCATGCCTTTTTTCTCTTTTATACACTTGTGATAAATTTTGGATGAGCCTTGTGACCGCTGGAAATCCGAAGCGAGAGGAGACACATACCTCGGGGGACCAGAGGGTTTAGAGGAAGAAACATGTAGAGAGGGGGAGCTCGAAACAATGGAATCACAAAATAATGAGGGAAGTAGAGCCGAAGGATCATGGGGGAAAAGGGAGAGGCTCAACATCCTTTCACAGAGAAAGAGGAGACAAGGAGAAATTAGTGCTCGCACTAGAGAAAACCCCGGACTGTGCCGTGACATGCGCAAAAACAAAAGAGTGGAAGGAACTTGTATGTCTGTGCTCGAAATCAGACTGGGATGCAAATGCTTCCACATGCGAGGGAGAGGGATCATAATCTATGAGCTCCACGTCGTCCATTTCCTAGGGTGACGGTAGGATAAAAAATGCCAATTGTTCCAGGCAGGACAAAACTGACACCGGATCGG
>JASDQU010014730.1:7423-25532 GCA_032191745.1 Picea mariana | reverse complement strand
TAATTAATTTAATAAGTTAATAATTAATTTTTTTATTTAGATTTTTTTATTTTTTTATAAAATTTAATTACATATATTTATATCAAATTTCATTTTTAAAATATTGATCACATTATCAACCTTCCTAACTTCTTAACTCAACAAAAATATGGTGATATTGGAAAGCTTTTCTTAATCTTTTCGAGCACATAAACAAAATTCTAAAGAATCACAAGTAATTACTTACCCTCTTAATTTGGGAAGAATACATTAAACATGTTTTTGTTTATATATTTTCAATTTATATTATGAGTATATAAAATGTGTACTGGTTGGATACATAATTTAATGCATTCAATGAATATCTACACTTGAAATTTGAGTAAACTTATAAAGAGATAAGTCAAAATACGATTAAAGAAAGTTGTTTTCCTTCTTCCCCTTTCAAAATTCATAACTCTTAAATATCAAAATTTCTCTAATTTGAATGATGCGAGAGTTTGTATTTAATTTTACATGGCAAGTTTAACATTTTGAGTGAACTACTAGGATTCCCCCCTATAATATGCTTGGTAGAAACTTAGGAATCCCTAAAGACATCTCCTTGTTTATGGTAGTGACTCTAATGCAACTACAGTGGCTCTAGATATCTATGGTCAAGAAGTCGCCCTCTTTCCCTCCATCGAGAAGTTGTCTTCTATAGCTTGTGTATTGGTAGATGCAAAAACAGACAAATGTAATAACAACATACCACATCAATTGCCGAGTCCCTTCATGTAGCATTCTTCCCTCCCATGCTAGAATCCCAACATCCTAACAATCCAAATTTTTAGCCAATTTGGAACTTTGATTGATTTTCTCAGTATCTAGGTCATTTTAAAATGGAGCAAAACCTTTGGGGGTATGGTATTGGAATGCATGGAACTTTGATCGTATGAAACTCATGATACCCCTAAAAATCTCGCTAGCCCCATTTTTTGCCTAAAAAGTGGGTTTGTTTGAGGCAAGTTTAACTTATTCACCACACCAATTGGGTTGATTCCTTGGTGCCAAAAAAAAAAATAAGCTCTTTGATTCAATAGAATGCTATCATTGGTAATGTCTGACAACTACCCAAACCCAATATGCCATTACATCTTCCTAGTTGATGAGGATTTTAAGGGAATTTTTTACGTTCATTTTCTAATATATCTTTGTCCTTTAATCTTCTCACTATACTCAACCTATATTTTCCTAGTTTTTCAATTGAGAATTTGGGTAATATTTAGGGATATTAATGTTTCACTATCCATTTTTTTCAACCTATATTTTCCTAGTTTTTCAATTGAGATTTTGGGTAATATTTAGGGATTTTAATGTTTCACTATCAATTTTTTTCATTTTCTTGTAAATATCTACAAATTCAAAGAGATCTGATGATCATTCTACATTTATCAATATTTGGATAAAATTATATCCCAAAATATGAAAAACACTTACAGATGATCAATAATGCCATAAATACTAGGAAATACTTGAAAACTACCTAACAAATCCCAAAATTGCATAACTAAGGACCTATGAGCTAAAAATTCTAGAGAAACCTGATCTTAAATGGGGTATGTTGATTTAAAACTTAGACACCCCCACTCCTTAACACCATTACAACACAATGCACCTCACCCTCTTGTGAAAAATCTCAACAATTTCCTAACAGTTTTATCATCAAGCACATCTTAATAACAACTCCTGAATCCAACAACATGATTGGGACAAATACATTAATAGACATTCTTAGATGTCTGAGAATATTTTTTATGGTTGCATAGAGTCGAGTTGATTTTCAAACACATTTTAGTTTAAAAGTTCAATTTTCAATTCATGGTAAGCAATGTTGCAAACTACAAACCTTGTAACATTGAAAACTTAAGAAACTATAAATAATGTTATTTGTATGTTAGATCTAAGAACACACAAGTAATTGGAAAAAGTGAAAAACAAAGAGTGAAAATTGAAGCACTCAAAATCACATCTCTATCCATTAACTCATAAAACAAAATTTATGATAATTCAAAACTCCAACGTCAAAGTTACTCAAACTTTTTTTCAAAACTTTTGACATAGTTTAATTCTAGAAAGTTCAACAACAATATAAATAACTATGAAAACCTTCACTCTAGAAAAGTCACATTTGACAAAGACCCAATACATATCACCCAAAGTCTATCATTCTTTTCTATACTAAAAAAGGCTTAAACATTACAAAAATAAACCAATTAATGGTCCTAAAATAAGAAACCCTATCTCAACTCTATTCTCCTAAAACAATATATCATCCCTAATTTATTAGTTTTGTCTAATTTAAAGCTCCATAAATAAGTTAAATAAACATGAAAAGTAAGACATCCCTCTTAAATTTAAAAAAATAAAAATAAAACAACACTTGTGATTAAATTAAATTAAATATAAAATTTGAAACTATACAATAACAAGAAAAAACAATTAAAACTAGAAATACATACATGTACTCACTATCTACAATAACCAACAAAACAATTAAACTTAAAAACAATTAAAACTAATACATGTATGCACTCACTATCACTAAAAACAATTAAAACTAGAAATGCATGCATGCACTCATTATCACTATCTACATAGTTGTAGTGTTGTGCCTTCTTGTTATTGAAACATCCTCAATGAATGTGCCTTTCTAAAAATTAATGAAGAAAACTTACAGAAAGTGGTATTATTTTTCCATGTAGATGAATTAAGTAATATATATTAATATATTATTTATGAAATAATTTTTATAAACTATATATTAATAATAATAATTTAATTTTAATATATAATTAAGTTAGATATTAAATTATGTATAAAGAATTTTTTTAATTTAATAATTTGATTACTAAAATATATAAAGATATACATATCCTATTTCCTTTAGATTTAAACTTATAACCTCCTAAAAATACATACATTATACTCATATTATTAAAAAAAATAGTTAATTAACTACATATTTTATTATTTATTAACATATTTTATGTGATTCATTCATTGTATAATTTTTAAAATCCTTTCATTTATTTATGCTTACGAGTATATCATACAAAATTATAGTGGATGCATTAAATAAGCATCATATTAACTTAGAATATTCTAATGATTTAATGATTACAGGGGTTCAAATGTATTACAAACGAATAAAAAAATTATAATTTATTTATGTGAAATTTATTTGGGAAAGAAGTTTATATATATATATATATATATATATATATATATATGGGTAAATTTTTATATATTTATTTTATTTTTATATTTATTAAGTGTTTAGAGGAAAATATATGGTTAAGAACATGTTGTCTTTTTTTTATGAGTTACAAGTTCAAATCTAAAGGAGGTAGAGTATGTATATCTCTGTAAACTTTATGGCTGCAATTATGAATATGGTTCCAATAATAAAACACTTCCAAAAAAAATCACTTAAATGAATATAAATGGAATGAAATTAAATGTTAAAAAAACATCACTTTGGATTGGAAAAAATATTGAGTGAGTTAACAAAATGAGAGGTTTATTTATTAGACAATATTATTCCATGTATTTTTATGTTAGGGGTTTAATAGGAATATATTTCCTAGTATATATAGATCAAGGTGTATGAGATTGAACTAGGTATAATGTTGAGAGGAGGTTGGGGAGGAAAATAAAGATATTATATAAGTTTTCATGTAAACCTCGTCTTAGGCTTATAATATTTATGTCATTTCATCTTATTATTAGGGGTATATATATATATATATATATATATATATATATATATGAAGACTGTATTGGGAGAAGGGATTCAAAACAAGTATTTAGGATCTAGTGAGATTAGTAGTATTTTTTAATATCCTATGAACGCAAGTGCTATGTCGCAGGTTCACTAAAAGAACCCCCTATGGTTAATTATATTGGATGAATGTTTATATCCAACTATGGAGAATGTGGGCAACACATTCAATGGTTGTATTATGGAAGTAACTATAGTAGTATTTTATGTGATATTTTTATATTTAATTATATTAATTTTTCCAACATTATCATGTTGAGATTATTTATGTATGAATATTCTATAAGGACCTGTAAAGCTAGAAAAGCAAAGTTCAATTACACTAAAAAATAATAGAGAAAATGATCTATAAACTACCATGCATATTTCACTAGAACAATTCAACAAATGTTACAAAATTTTGCAAACTCTTTGTTATGTAACACTTTTCTTAATATTCATATTTTAATATTACTATATTAGTGCACAAAATATTGGAATAAATTGATACTGAAAATAAAATAAAGATAACAAAATTATGATGTTATATACAAAACGAACACTAGTTGCACTTGAAACCCAATATGGAAAAACTTAGCTAAAAGCTAAGGATTATGCATTTCTCTTTTGTTCTCACATATAGAATGAAAATAAAAACAAAGGAGAACTCACTATGGATTTTATATAGAAAGTGTGGCTTGGATGCTATAAGATCTTCTACTTTCTATGTTATGCTCAAAATATCTCATACCTTGCTCTTTTCATTATGGAAAATTAATTAATACAATAAGAATAGAACCTCTTCCTTTCATAGTAGTCCAATATTTAATAATTCTCTAATAATCATGTATGTTTAGAATTAGAGTTATGTTTTTGCATGCTTCTCTCAATTAAGTTTAGAGTTTTGGAAATTCTAGAATCTTATTTAAAGTCCATACATGAATATCTCCACATGTGTGAGTAATAAAATTTGACATGACATCCACTACATATCATGGTGGTGTAAGATAAGTCAATTTGTGGGAAATATAGCTTCTTCATACTAATTAGCTCCAATTTTCCCACCCATAACATATCAAAATAAATGAAAAATTATATAATAATTCATTTTAGATAAACAAAAATATTCAACTAATTTACTATATTAGATGAAAGTTATTCTTTAATTTTAATTAAATTATATTAGATGAAAATTATTATATCCTTTAATTAAATTTATATATCAACTTTTTTTTTTGTATTAATAAGTTTTTTTCTAAACATTATATTGTTGAGATTTATAATGTTGAAATAAATTGCACATAGTTTAGTGTATTATATGAATGTTATTTTATTGTTTAAATATGTGTAATAGTATTTGTGTATCTAATAATAATATTTTAATTAAATTATATTAGATGAAAATTATTATATCCTTTAATTAAATTTATATATCAAACTTTTTTGTATTAATAATTTTTTCACTATATACATTATATTGTTGAGATTTATAATGTTGAAATAAATTGCACATGGTTTAGTGTATTATATATGAATGTTATTTTATTATTTAAATACGTGTAATAGTATTTGTGTATCTAATAATTGTTTTCTTGTATATTGTGTATCTAATAATTGTTTTCTTGTATTGTTGAATTAAGTATAATAGTGTGTATTATATATGAATGTTATTTTATTATTTAAATACGTGTAATAGTATTTGTGTATCTAATAATTGTTTTCTTGTATATTGTGTATCTAATAATTGTTTTCTTGTATTGTTGAATTAAGTATAATAGTGTTTGTATGGAAATTTTTTATCTAATTAGTTTTTTTCCAAACATTGTATTGTGGAGTTTGAATACCACATTAACATTATAAAGGGTTTTAAATAAAAATACACATTTCCTACATCTAAAGAATTGGAAAAAACACATGTCTTACATCAAGGACTTACACAATTTCCTATATTTGTTAAAATATATCACTATACAATAATTATATTGAAAAATGTATAGTATACTTGTATATCATGCCAAATGTGTGTTTCCCACACAATTTCTTATATTTGTTAAAATATATCACTATACAATAATTATATTGAAAAATGTATAATATACTTGTATATCATGCCAAATGTGTGTTTCCCACTAAGGAGAGGTTAAATTAATATTATTTTGTGTATAATCATATTGAAAAAAAATGTATAATATACTTGTATATGGCATGTGGCATGTGTTGTTTCCCATTAAGGAAAGGTTAAATTAATATGATTTTGTGTATCTCATTATAATTAAATGATTATGGAATATTGACATCATCTAAATATTCTATGTTTAAGTAATGATTTTGAATTCATTATTTAAGGGATTATGTATACATTGATGGTTTTACATGCATACATATATTGAAATATTATAATATTTATTAATAATTAAAAAAAATGTAGAAATATGTTTAATTACAATATGATTTTGAATATATTATTTGAGCATACATTGAAATATTATAATATTTATTAATAACTAAAAAAATATGTAAAAATGTGTTTAATTACAATATGATTTTGAATACATTATTTGAGTATATATTGAAATATTATAATATTTATTACTAACTAAAAAATAATGTAGAAATGTGTTTAATTACAATATGATTTTGAATTTAAGGAATTATGTATACATGGATGGTTTTACACATGCATATATTGAAATATTATAATATTTATTAATAATTAAAAATAATGTAGAAATGAAAATTGTATCAAAGCAATTAATGACAAAGAAAAGAAAAAAGTTAATGTTTAAGATGGTGAAACTATATTTTTTATGTAACTGAAATTTATAATTTGTTTTCCAAAGATGTGTTTAAATATAACTGAAAAAAATAACTAAAAAAATATGTAGAAATGTGTTTAATTACAATATGATTTTGAATACATTATTTGAGCATATATTGAAATATTATAATATTTATTACTAACTAAAAAATAATGTAGAAATGTGTTTAATTACAATATGATTTTGAATTTAAAGAATTATGTATACATGAATGGTTTTACACATGCATATATTGAAATATTATAATATTTATTAATAATTGAAAATAATGTAGAAATGGAAATTGTATCAAAGCAATTAATGACAAAGAAAAGAAAAAAGTTAATGTTTAAGATGGTGAAACTATATTTTATGTAACTGAAATTTATAATTTGTTTTCCAAAGATGTGTTTAAATATAACTGAAATTTAAAAAAAAAAAATTCAAAGATGTGTTTTTAATGAATTGTAGTTATTCTAAGCCTATGCTCATTTGAAATAAAAAACAATCCGTTCATCTTCCCTTAAAAAGACCTCGATGGGATGGAAGAAGAATGTAACAAAATAATATCGTATAACTTTTCAAATTTAAGAGTTTGTCTTAACAATTTATAACGATGGAATATTGAACGACTCACACGCCTCTTTTAAAATGTTTATTTTTTTTTTTAAATTATTTATATACAACATTTTCATGGTTTCTTTTTAAATTTAATTATTACATTGAATTTATTTTTATTTATTGTATTGGAAATTATAAATATAATGTATAATTTTTTATATGATTTTTATTTTTACAATGATGATGATATAAGTGATGATAGTATATAATTATTGTGTATTTTTAGGATGATACAAGGGATAAAAGATATGTTACTATTACATCTCTTGAATTTCATCACATCACTAGTTTGTAGAGAGAGAAAATAACATATATGAACATTGTTTTTTAGGAAGAGTATAATGAGTTTTTGAATGTTCCTTTTCTATAATATTAAATTTCTAATTTAAATAATATCATGTTTGATATTAAGTGTTTAATTGGTACTAACATAAATGACAAACTTGGGGCAAATAATGTGAATATGAATAGTGGAAATGAATTGTACATGATTCAAAGTTCTCAACCAAATGTTATATGATGATTTTGAGAGGGAATACATTCATGTAGTTGGTGAACATGAAGAATATATGAATACATGCTAGAGAACCTAAGATTTTAACATGGGCTAAACAAACACCCCCTTATAGAGTGGCTAGTAAAAGCAAGTGCTCTAAGTTGACTATTGTTCTAATGAATTATAATTCGAAAGAAACATATGCATGGTTAGACAACAACTTTACATTTTTGTTAAGGTATACAAGGTGATGTGTACAATAATATAATGTGTATTAAAATTTATTTAATCTTATAAACTTGTTCATCATTAGTTATTTTGGATCAGTTTGGTGTATGATAAATTGTTTCCATTAGACAATGTACTTTTTGGTACATGTAAAAATGCTAGACAATTGTTGTTTGATTGGGATATTGATTACAAAGTATAAAAATATTGTATCTTATAGAAAGGATGATATAAATATAATTATGTGTGTCCAAAATGAAAAACAAGTCCTTCCCTCTTTAATGTAAAAGGAAAAAAAGTCTCATAAAATGTGTTACGCCACTTACCCATAATTCCAAGATTGTAGTCCACATGTTTCATTATAAATATTTAGCTAAGTATATGGATTGGAATGCAAAAAATAGGAGTGGGCATGGCATTTTGTGTATTCTTGGATATTCTAAGGAAATGAAGAACATAAAGAAGATGTGGCCTAAAAGGTTTATATGTGAACAATGAAGTATAAGTCTTGGATTAGTGATCGATGCAGTGAATATGTTATCTTTCCCGTCTATAAAATATACAATTTGGCCCATTATCCTAAAAAGTTATAACATCCCTCTTTAGATGGATATGAAAAAAGAACCTTTGATGTTGTCTCTTATTGTGACAGGAAAACATCAAGTTAGAGACATGGACATTTATTTCAAGCCATTGATATAAGAGATGTTGCTCCTATGGAAAGGAATTCATATGTTTGATATTTCAATTCCTATATGTGAAAGGTACTTTGAAATGTATGATGTGATTCGTTGGACAATCCATGTGTTAGCACCAGAATTCGCCCTTCAGATTGCGAGAAAGGAAAGCCCGATACCCATCATAGTTTTATGTCACAGGTTGGTTATAAAAGGGGTCAAATGGGTGCAGTCTCAAGAAAGTATCGTCTTAAATCAGAAAACTGGGCTGGTATGCACAAATAGGTGAGGTCTCGATCTAACTTTAGTTAGTAATGTTGTACTAAGGGTGAGTAGGGGGAAGAAATTGAGAAGAAAATGTAAAGGTCTGCTATGAACATCAGGTCTCCCAACAACCTAAGGAAGAAAAAATCAGAAAACGAGATCTTCTTGGATTCAGAGTTTCAAGAAACTGAAAAAGCATTATAACAACATTGCAATCAAACATCCATTACAACACGATTACAATAATCCATGTGAATCCTTCAATCATGAACATTCAGTATTAGACACATAATAAGATGGAGGAAGGAAGCTGAGTTAGATTAGGCAAGAAGTCTCAAATATGTATACATAACTAGAGAACCAGAGTGTTCATTAAAAATTTACAAATCGGGAGCTTAGGTCAACCATCTACACTAACAAAAATTGAGAACGACTCCCAAATACTCAAAATGAAAACCATAGCAGCAAGTTCGAGCCATTGCATTGAAGGCATTACGTATGCATGCCTCATGGCAAATTGTGCATGCAGTCTCTGGCTAGACGTGAATTTCAGACAGACGCAATCGCATTCCAGAACGGGCCTGAAAATGAGTTGACCAGCTGACAGTCTTTTCCTGGACTTTCCATTTATGGTGGAAACGATGTCCAACCACCACCAACTGCTTTAATAACTGCTTCCTCGGGATCGGGGAGGCCCATATTAGCTCTGCATTTGTAGGACGTGGAGGCCTCTTCTTCGTTGTTTGTGCTCGACCGGATTGCCTACGAGAGAGTCATACGGGTGGACGTGGACGAGGATCTGGTGGGGACAATGGTCCGATCGACGTGGAGACAAGATGAGAGGCAACCATGTGGACAAGCGCGGCAGAGGAAAGGTGATTGGGCATGACAGTGGAGTGGCATGAGAATGTGACGTGGAGACCGAGGAGAGACTGCGGGGATAGGCGCAGTGGGGACAATCCGTCGAGGTGGAGGTGAGAGGGAGTATGAGGGGAAGACACTTGGCAGGAGATGGTTGGCGGAAGTGAAATGGGATATGTCATAGAGGTGAGAGGAAGACACATGGTAGAAGGTGAGAGGATGAAGTGAGAAGGTGGGAAAGTAAATGGAGGATAGGTGTGTGGTGGCGAAAAGTGGAGGGGGTGTGGGATATGAAACAGGTGTCGGCAGGAGGGAAAGTGGCAAGGGAGAGTGATAACTGGGCTATTTCGTAGGGGGGGACGGGATCCGAATTGACGAGAACGTGCCACGATAACGGGGGGGCCATGTGGGGAAACCGTTTTTTCGAACCCCCCTCCCCTTCGTTAAAGGAAAAATGTCGAGGGGGGGGTCTGGTATGGACCACAACCATAGATATGGACACGCAGATCTCAGCTGCCTAGATCTACGCAGCGATTAGAAAAATCGTGCCCAGGACCAAAAACTTAGGATAACGCGACTTTGTGGGTTTTTTGCCCCTTTTCTTCATTTCTTTCACCAAGGGGCCAACTTCTTAGGGAAAAAACCCCTTTACAAATAAATGTGATAACATTAGGCTCCATAGGGGATGGCTTGCTCCCTACGAGATGCCAAGAACTCTTCTACGGATCCAATGCCTTACTGTTGGGTTATGGAGTCACCTAATAAACTGAAAACAAAAGAAAAACAATATTTACAAAGACATGGGAGCCATCCATTGCTCAAATAAAGAACTTCTTGAGAAAATGCCCATTTACAGGGCCACCAAAAACTTGATCACCCTCCAAATTATGTAACCTATATTTATTATTTGGATATATCTCAGAGATTTTTAAGGGCCTAATCCACAGGGCTTCAAACTTGTTGTGCTTTCCTCTATCCTTCTTTGGCGCGTCCCATTTGAGTACTAGATCTCCCAATTGGAAATCCTCCTTACTGTTCTTCTTGTCAAAAGCATGCTTGATTCTTCGTTGACGGTCATGCAATCTGTCTATCATCTATTCTCTGGTCTGTTGCACTTCTACCAGTGGATGTGTCCTTCTGATCATATCATCAGGCTCTTCTTGGCAGTCTTGGAAGAATTTTTCCATAGGCAGGGCGAGCTGAGAAGGGAAAATGGCTTCAACTCCATACACAAGCTGAAAAGGAGAGACACCTAGAGACCTCTTTGTTGTCACCCTGTTAGCCCATAGAGTGAATTTGAGCTTTGAATCCCATGCCTTCTTATTATCCTCTAATAGTCTTTTAATGATCTTGATCATACTTTTGTTAGAGGACTCTGCCAGTCCATTCCCTTGTGGATAGTAAGGGGTGGAGTGGATCAATGAAATTTTGAACTGCTCACAAAACTTAATCAATGGTTCAACCTTGAAGGATGCAGCGTTATCAGTTATCAGTGATGATTATGTTCGGACAACCAAAAATTTCCATAATATCTTCAAGAAAACCAATGATGACTTTGTGAGAAGCGCTCCTTGTGGAGATAGCTTCTATCCACTTGGTGAAATAATCTGTTGCAGTTAAGATCCACCTGTGTTGATCACTTGAAGCAGGATGAAAATAAAGTCTAGGCCCCATTGTTGAAAGGGTCATGAAGCTACTACAAGATTCAAAGGCAGATACTTGAGTTGTTGCTTCCCAGAGAATTTCTAACATTTTATACAAGCTCCGACCTTTGCACAGACATCAATGAATAGAGTAGGCTAGTAGTACCCATCCCTGAGAATTTTATAGGTTGTGGTCCTCCAGAAATGATGTCCCCCACATAGGCTGCTATGGAAATCAATCATAATATTTTGGGCCTCCTGTGGGTCCAAACATCTTAGAAGCACACCTAGAGGGTCTTTCCAATACAATACCTGGTCAATAAGGCAATATCTAATTGCTTTGAGCTTTAAATCTTTTTCCTTTCTTTTACCCATGTTATCAGGGGGATTTAGCTCTCGCAAAAAAAATATAATGTCTTTGTACCAAATGTATTCTACCAATGAAGGGTTGTCCTGAGAATATTTCTCAGACAATCCAGCTTGGTGATTTTATGAGCAAGCATTGATGAAGTTAACCCCCAAATCTTTACAATTAGATTCATCCAACAACTTGGCTAAACCTTGACCTTTAATTAGCTTGGTGGACTTTATTTCCAGATCAAACTCAAGGATTTTGGCAATCCATTTGCTACTTCTCCCATCTATGTCCAGCTGAATAAGAATGTCCTTCACAGAAGCTGAAGGGACATATGCAATGATTTTTGAATGAAGAACATAGACTCTGGAAGCTTTGAGAGCTTTCACTAAGGCATAGGCATGTTTCTCCATGATGTCATATTTTACCTCGAAGTCCCTTAGTGCTCTTCTGAAAAAGGAAATAGGCTGCTCCAGCCCTTCATCATTTTTCCGCAACAAAACCGTTGCCACTGTATCAAAAGAAGAAAAGGAAAAAATCAGAAAATTCTTGGAATAATCGAGACTGATTAACACATGTGCTTCAGTCAATGACTTTTTAATTTGGTCGAAGGATTCTCTGGGCTCAGTAGTTCACTTTACTTCATTTCACTTCCTAAGCATGGTTATGATTCACCAATTCAACAAAATTTGAAACAAACCTTCTTAAAAAATTAATTTTTCCCAGGAAAGACTGAACTTCTTTCCTGGATCTGGGAAGTGACACGATTTGAATAGATTCTACCCTGCTTGAATCAATTCTAACCCCATCAACTGGTACTATGTGCCCCAACAATTTTCCCTCTTGCATGGCAAACACCGACTTTTTTGGATTTAGGGAGAGACCAAACCATTTGCATTTCAAGAAAACCTTTCTCAGATGTTGACAATGCTCTTTATTGGATCTAGAAAACATAGTTATGTCATCCAGATAGATGACCACAAATTTATCTTTTTCCCCAATGAAGGCCATGTCCATGGCTAGCTGAAAGGTTTCCCTTGAGTTCATCAATCCAAAGGGAATTTTGGCATACCTGAATGTTCCCCAAGGGGTGGTGAAGGCTATATTTTCTCTATCTTCAGGCGGGACGAAGATTTGATTGTATCCAGAAAAGCCATCAATCATGGAAATCCTGGATGCACCTGTCACCCTTTTCAATATGTGTTCCATCTTTGGCAAAGGGTAGTTTTCCTTCTTTGAGCTCCTGTTCAGGTTTCTAAAATCGACACAAAGTCTAACTTTTCCATTCTTTTTCCTCACCGGAACCAGGTTGGCCACCCATTTAGAATATCTTAAGGGGACAATGATTTGGGTGTCCAACAACCTTTTTACCTCCCTTTCCATAATAAGCAACATCATAGGATTTATTTGTCTTAATTTCTGCCTAAATGGCTTGGACTCCTCTTTCAATGGGATCTTGTGTTCAATGACAATGGTGTCATATGTTCTGAGGTCTTCATATGTCCAAGCAAACACATCGACAAATTCTTTTAATAACTCAATATATTCGGCCCTCTTCTCTCTTAGCAGACTGCTTGATAATTTGAAAAATCTTGGATCCTGCTCTGTGCCAATATTGCATTCAGCCACATCAACATTGTCATTTGAGATTTTACCCTTCACTGCCACATCATTTCTGTCAAAAATCCTTTCCAAAGGAACTAGTCCCTTTGGGATGTGATTGTTGGGTAGCTGGACAATATGGTGATTAGAAATTTTATTCAAAAATACTTCAGGGCAAGGGTCACCTTCGGAATCATGATCCTGATCGATGTGTAATTTAGAGAACTCATCAACAATTTCCAGGAACCTCCTGATCTCAAGATCATCCTCAAATACCCTCCAATGCTTGACATTGTCAGGTATAAAGGGTCTGTATTTTACTTCTATATCATACCTGAGCTTGGGTGGCAGAGGGACTTTGAAATTGCTTGCTGAAACAGCTAGAGAATAGACCATGACAATTCTTTTCCATTAGAATAAATGAAATGTTGAAAGCCGAGAAAAAAATGTCAATGAGGTCCCATTCTTCATTTATGTAACTTCTGAGCCAAGGGTACTTGGCCTGATAAATATTTCTGATCTACTGGAAAATCAACTCAGCATCTCCAAACACTGATACCTATTCAATTCCCATGTCTTTTGCAGCTCTCAAACCCAAAACGAGAGCTTCATACTCTGCTACATTATTGGTAATTTCAAATTCTAATTTGTATGACAGAGATATGGTTTCTTGAGTAGGAGAAACAAAAAATACTCCAGCACCAACACCTTCTCTAGAAGAAGCTCCATCAAAGAACATTTTCCAAATGAAGGTAATTGGAGGAGAATATTCACAGAGAGTAATGGACTTTCTGATCTTAAGAGGAGGTTCAGGGGCATCAGTGAGCTGTAATAAGCTAGATACCAAATCAATATCAAAGGAAAAGATAGGATGATTGGTGGGGTCTGCTTCGTCACTAATAATGTAGGAAAACTGAGCTTCTATATACAGTCTTCTATGCTCCCCTCCAAACACAAGAATGGTAGCATATGTGAAGTCCATCTGCAAGCTTCCCCCATGTCTTTTTATCCAAGATCTTGACAAGAGCATGCCAAACTTGGGAGGAAACTTGGGAGGAACATCAACCACCACAATATCCATGACCACACTCTTCATAGGCAGCTGAAACAAGGTCACACCTAGATATTTGATGAATCCAAGACATTTTACTTTCCTTGAATCAAAAGAATACAAATCATGATAAGATTTTGTGATTTCTAATCCAAGTTCTTCCATGACATTTTTGGGCATGAGATTATGGGAAGCCCCTGAATCCATCAGATAATTATGCAGCACCTTATCATGTATGTTCAGTGATGTGTATAAAGGAGGGGATGAATCATCTCTATCTTATACCATAGGACCTAAGATGACTGTTGGCTTCTCATCTTGGAGATTTACTGAGTCTGTGGAATGGGAGGATGGCTCGGACTACAACAGTTTGGAGAGGGACCTTTTGAAGTCTTCGTGCTTGACTAGCTCTGAAAGGGGGACAAGGATTCTAATCTTCTGAATTTCATGCTCAAAGTTAAAGGAGGAAGGGGGATTCCGAATTTCTCTCACCTCTTGGACAGGGTCTTTGGCTATTGGAGAGGAATTTTGAGCCTTCTTTTCTTTGTTGGTGTTTGCTGCGTCTTTAGCAAGATTTTCTACTCTGGGAGCTAGATCAAGGACGTCATACTTCCCTTCTTTATTCTTGGAAACGAGGTTGTATTTATTGGGGCCACTATTTTCTTTCTCCCCTTTACTAAGCTCATTTAGTTGATTTTTCATGAGGGATTCCTCGTATGCAGATTGAGTTATATGAGGAAATAATGAGGGGTCTTCAATACAATGAATTTCAGGGTCAAGCTCTTCTTCTTCCCTTTCCTCATTATCAACAAGGTTATTTTGGAGAGGAGTTTGAATCCTCTAATCATCTCTATCTCTGTTCCTTTGTTCCCCTGGCATAATCTGATGAACATTGTTATTCAGCCTCTTGAAATTGCCTCTGTTATCAATATTTTGAGGATTTTTGTATGTCTGCTTCCCCTCCAATTCCAACCTTTCCATTCTAGCTGAAAGTGATTTTAGTAACTTGGTTACTTCATCCATTTTAGGGGGAGGTGCAAAGGAACTGGAGGTCGAGGCTTCATATCTTCCCCTTCCTTTGTTCCTATCAGCCTTATTCCTGAGTCGGTCAATTGCCAATATGTTAGACTCTACTTCCAGGGATGCATCTTGCATATGAGCCAGGGAGGTATCTCTTCTCTCCCTTAACATGAGGCAGAAGTCAGGGTAAAAAACACTAGCATAAGTCATTTTGGCAGAGGCTTCTGTAGGCTTTATCTCAACACGGATCTTATTGTACATTTTGTTGAATCTTTTGGAGAAATCAGAGACAGATTCTCCCTGCATTCTCTTCAGGGATCCAAAATTTGTGATATAATACATACACTCTTTTTTATCCCCCCACTGCCTCAAGAAAACATCATCTAGAGCTTCAATCCCAACAATATATCCAGGAGTCTAGCCCCTGAACCACTTTCTAGCTTCTCCATCAAGATTGTGAACAAAAATCCTCATCCATACATCTTCGTCTACTATGACATAATTATAAGCGTAACTATAGAAAGATGCAAGGTGCTCCTCTGCAGTTACATCTCCCTCCCCTATAAACTTAAGCAGTTTCTTAAGGTAGCCACTGGATGGGAGGGAATCAAGCGGTTGAGGCAAGACCAGGGGGTGTATCTAGCATCCACTATGGCGTCCATTCTGTTTCTAGGAGGACTAGCACCTGCCATAGGGATAATAGGTGGAGGTTAATTATGAGGAGATGTGGTTTCGACACGGGATACTGGAATTGAGCTTCCGGGAGGAAAGGGAAACAACAGAGGATTTGAAGAAATGGCTACAGGGATGGAGGGAGTAGGGAGTTCTCTCCGCGTAGTAGCAATCGTAATATGAGGAGGGATGGTAAGCCCCAGGGTAGGAAAATATTTTGAGGTGCTGGGTATAAACCACGGTACAACTTCAGGAGAGAGAGGAGTGACAAGGTTTTCTTCCTCCAATCCTAGACTAGGAGGAGAAAACTCAACATGAACACTACCAAAATTTAAATTTTGGGGAACTCCAACATAAGGTAGAATAGTAGAATGAAATGTAGAGATTGGAGTTCCTATAGGAGGGTAATGAAAATTATCAGAAATACCTGGTTCAATAGTAGAAGTACTTTCTCGAAGGGGCTTCCCTTTTCTAACAATTTTCTTTGGGTCAGCTTCAGGTGTTGCTAAGGGCAGCTGTGGAGTAAACCTCATGTGTCTGCCTCTAGAAGCCACAGTCTAAATAGTGGATTCGTCGGTGGATTTGCATCGATGGAATCACCATAGAGGATTCTCCAGGTGCACAGCTGAAATCTTTGATGTATTAAGTTTTGATGCACCTTCAAAACTATTAAGCTTTGTCGTTCAATCCCAGGAAAAATCTTCTATTTCATCCCCGGAAGTGGCACCATAAATGTTAGCACCAAAATTCTCCCTTCAGATTGTGGGAAAGTAAATCCCGATACCCATTAGATATTTATGTCACAATTTGGTTATAAAAGGGGTCAAATGGGCACAGTCTCAAGAAAGCATCGTCTTAACTCAGAAAACTGGGCTAGTATGCAAAAATAGGTGAGGTCTCGATTTAACTTCAGTCAGTAATGTTGTACTAAGGGTGAGTAGGGGGAAGAACTTGAGAAGACAATGTAAACATCTGCTATGAACATCAGGTCTCCCAATAGCCTAAGGAAGAAAAAATCATAAAATGAGATCTTCTTGGATTCAGAGTTTCAAGAAACTAAAAAATCACTATAACAACACTGCAATCAAACATCCATTACAACACAATTACAATAATCCATGTGAATCCTTCAATCATGAACATTTAGTATCAGACGCATAATAAGATGGAGGAAGGAAGCTGACTTGGATTAGGCAAGAAGTCACAAATACATATACATAACCAAAGAACCAGAGTGTTCATTAAAACTTTACAAATCGGGAGATTAGCTCAACCATCGACAATAACAAAAATTGAGAATGACTCCTAAATAATCAAAACGAAAACCATAGCAACAAGTTCGAGCCATTTCATTGAAGGTGTTACGCCTGCATGCCTCCTGGAAGACTGTGCATGCAGTCTCTGGCTAGTAGTGAACTTCAGTCAGACGCAATCGCCTTCCAGAACGAGCCTGCAAATGAGTTGACCAACTGGCAGTCCTTTCCTGGACTTTCCATTTATGGTGGAAACGATGTCCAACCACCACCAAATTCTTTAATAACTGCTTCCTCGGGATCGGGGAGGCCCATATCAGATATTGATTCGTAGGACATGGCGGCCTCTTCTTTGTTGTTTGAGCTCGGTTGGATTTCCTGTGGGAGATTCATACTAGTGGACGTGGACGAGGATCTGGCAGGGATGATGGTGTGATCGATGTGGATACAAGATGAGAGGTGACCATGTGGACAGACACGACAGAGGAAATTTGATTGGGCATGATGACAGAGTGGCACGAGAATGTGATGTGGAGACCGAGGAGAGACTGCGGGGATAGGCGCAGTGGGGACAATCCACTGAGGTGGAGGTGAGAGGGAGTATGAGGGGAAGACACCTGGCAGGAGATGGTTGGCGGAAGTGAAATGGGATATGTCATAGAGGTGAGTGGAAGACACATTCCAGAAGGTGAGAGGATGAAGTGAGAAGGTGGGAAAGTGAGTGGAGGATAGGTGTGTGGCGGAGAAAAGTGGAGGGGGTGTGGGAGATGAAACAGGTGTTGGAAGG
>JASDQU010014729.1:63314-76899 GCA_032191745.1 Picea mariana | reverse complement strand
ATGCTATTGTTATCTATTGAAATGCAAAGAACTATAATAATGGCTTAAACATTAACAATAAATTCCAAGTCTATGGAGTAATAAGTGTGAACTTACCTAATGGACAATTGAGACAGATTCATAATGTGAGGTATGTTCTTGGTATTAAAAATAATTTGATATCTATTTCAACTATTATTGATAATAATCTAACAGTGGAATTTGGTAAGTTGAGGTGTGTTGTGAAAGATATCTAGAATCACTACAAGGTTGTTTCCACAGGTACCGGGGTTGGTGGATTGTATAAGTTGGATGTGACAATGAATCTTCATGTTGCATTGACATCCACAACAATCTCAACAGAAGAGTTATGGCACTACAGGTATGGGAACCTAAATTACAATGATTTGATGATGTTTCAAAGAAAAACTATGGTAGAAAGTCTTCCTGTTGTGAAGAATGATCATTTTCCATGTGAAGCATGTGCACTTGGTAAACAACATAGAGAGGAGTTTCTTGTTCTTACAGAGAAAAGACAAACATATATTCTTGAATTAATTCATACTGATGTATGCGGACCTATGCAAACTAGGTCACTTGGTGGTGCTTCCTACTTTCTTATTTTTGTTGATGATAGATCTAGATATACATGGGTCTATTTCATAAGGAGAAAAAGTGATGTATTTGAGTACTTTAAAGAATTCAGAACTATGGATGAAAAACAAACAGACAAATGTATTAAAGTTCTCAGATCTGATCAGGGTGGTGAATATACATCAGGTGCATTTAAAAGTTATTGTAAATTTCATGGGATCCAACAACAGTTTACCGTACCTCATACACCTCAAGAAAATGGTGTTTCTAGGAGGTGGAACATAACATTGGTGGAGTGTGCTCGCAGTATGCTTCAAGGTAAAAAAAATTCTAATGGTTTTGGGGCATAAGCCATTAACATTGTTGTTTATTTAAAGAATCATAGTCCAACTAAGAAATTATATTTCCAAACTCCTTTTGAGATTCTTCATGGTTATAAACCCGGTGTCAGTCATTTGAGAGTATTTGGATCCACTGCCTTTTCACATATTCCAAAGGATGAGTGAAGAAAACTTGATGCAAAGTCAATCAAGTATGTTTTTATTGGGTATTTTACTGATAAAAAAACAGAGAAATTGTTTGATTCCAGTTCACATAAATTGTTTGCAAGTAGAGATGTGATGTTTCATGAGAATACAGATAGAGTTGATACAATGAATGATGCAGATGCTTGGCATAATGACAGTGATAAACATGTCAAAATAGATGCAATGGTTAAACAGGAACATGAACATGTACAGGTTCAAGAATGGAATAAAAGCAGTATGGACACTTCAAGCAGTCAAGATACATCAAGTGGAGAAGAGTCACCATAGAGCAGGAGACAAGATGAAAGTAGTGATGGACCAAGAAGGTCATCACGACAAACTAAGCCACCTATAAAGTATAAAGACTATGCATTGATGTCTCGTGTCATGAATGTTGTAGAACCTGTAAACTATGATCAAGCTAAAGAACATGAAGAATGGAGAAATGTTATGAATGAAGAATATGATTCCCTTATGAAAAATCAAACATGGGAATTAGTTGAACTTCCTGAAAACAAAGTCTTTATTGGAAGCAAATGTTTGTGTAAATCTAAATTTAAATAAGATGGTAGCATTGACAAATATAAGGCAAGATTAGTTGCAAAAGGATATTCACAAAAGGAGGGAATTGATTATGAAGATACTTTTGCAACAGTAGCTAAATTGAAACAATTAGAGTATTGATTGCCTTAGCTACAAAACATAATTGGAAAATACATCAGTTAGATGTCAAATCTTCTTTTTTGAATGGTGATTTAAAGGAAGAGGTTTATTTGGTTTAACCTGGAGGGTTTTTCAAGCATGGACGGGAGCATCTAGTATGCAGGTTAAGAAAAGGATTATATGGTTTGAAATAGGCACCGAGATCTTGGTATGTAAAGATAGATACCTTCTTTTATTAGAATGGGTTTGTGAAAAACAAAAATGATCCTAACCTGTATGTTAAGAAAGATGATGAAGGAAATGTTGCTTTAATATATTTATATGTGGATGATCTCATTATTACAACAATGCATGCAAGTTAATTGAAGATATTAAAATTCAGTTGTCTTAAGAATTTGAAATGAAAGATCTTGGCGAATTGCATTATTGTTTAGGAATTGAGGTTTGGAGAGAGTCTGGTAAAACATTGATCACTCAAAGTAAATACACAAAAGAAATTCTTAAAAGGTTCAACATGAGTGAATGTAAAGCTATGTCAACTCCCTTAGAACATAATGCAAAGTGGTACAATGAAGATGGATCTAAAGAGGCAGGTGGTACTTTATATCGTCACTTGGTGGGAAGTTTGAACTACCTCACCACTACAAGTCTAGACATTGCATACTCAGTTAGCATTCTTAGTCAGTTCATGGCTAAGCCTTCAGAGAGTCACTGGAAAGCTACGAAGAAAGTTCTTCGATATCTGAAAGGCACTGCTAATTTTGGTATTATGTATACTAATGATTGTGATGTTGAGTTGATAGGTCACTCTGATTCAGATTAGGCAGGAAACCTTGGCGATAGAAGATCTACCTCATGCTATGCATTTCATATAGGATCGGGAGTTGTATCATGGAGTAGTAAGAAACAACCAATTGTTTCTTTAGCGTCAACAGAAGTTGAGTACAAAGCTCTATGCAATGCTACTTGTGAAGCTATTTGGTTAAGGAGAATTCTTGAAGATATTGACAATAAACAAATGAGGCCAACTATTCCCAAATGTGACAATCAAAGTTCTATTAAATTGGGACACAACCCAATTTATCATGCCAGAACCAAGCATATTGAAATTCAACATCATTTTGTAAGAGAAAAGATACATTCAAAGGAAATTGACTTGATCTATTATAATACCACTGATAATGTGGCTGACATCTTTATCAAGCCTCTTGGAAAGATGAACTTTGAAGAATGCAAGAAACAGTTAGGTGTCATAGAAAATTTGTTTCTCCATTAAAGGGGGATGTTAGAATAATCTTGAAATGTCTATGAGTTGTATTCGAGAGTTTGTTTTACCAGACATTATTTTTAGATCATAAGCTCCACAATTGAAGGATTTTGTTCCTGGTTTATAGGCAAGCACTATAAATATAAATGTATCTAATTTTTTTTTCAATGAGAAGCAGAGTGTGAGCATTGTCTCACTTGTTTTGTGCATTCCTCCTAGCATTGTCTCACTTGTTTTGTGCATTCCTCCTAGCATTGTCTCACTTGTTGTGTGCATTCCTCCATTATATTATTTATTCTTCAACCACTAAAAAACATGGTTGTTAGTGTGTTAAACATTACTAAATGTAATATATAAATATTATAGCTATTTTAATTAATACAAAGTTAAGTTTGAATTTTTTAGTATTTTTTTAATAAATAAAATTTTCTATTTTAAAACCTAACTGTAATTTATAAAATTTTATATTCATTAAGGTACCATTCATCCCATGATTTGACTATTTTACTATTCTCCTTAAGTAAGGTAATGGATTGAATGTTTATCAATATTTATTAGTTAAGTGTGAAGGTGAATATAAATTTTCAATTTAATTAAGGAAAAGACAAAGGAAGTAAGGTAATGGATTGGATGTTTTCTACTACAAATTTGTGTTTATCAAAATTTATTAGTTAATTGTGAAGGTGAATATAAATCTTCAATTTAATTAAGGAAAAGACAAAAGAAACATCAAGATAATTATAAGAATGGGATTTGATGACTAAATATTAGATAAAGGCATTCTTACCTAAATTTGAAAAACGATAATTATAAAAATGGGATTTGATGACTAAATATTAGATAAAGGCATTCTTACCTAAATTTGAAAAACATGAAGAAAGTTTTAATCAAAAAAATTAACCAAGTCAATAATACAATAAAAAAAAAGGTTATAGGATGATTTTATATAATATGATCTATGTCTCAAGAATCGATGGATGCTATATTACAACAAGCTAGTCAAAACATTAAAGATAAGCTTTCAAAAATATTTAGATAAACATGACCAATATTTTTCAATTTAAGGAAGGTTTTAATCAAAAAAAAATTAACCAAGTCAATAATACAATAAAAAAAGTTATAGGATGATTTTATATAATATGATCTATGTCTCAAGAATCGATGGATGCTATATTACAACAAGCTAATCAAAACATTAAAGATGAGCTTTCAAAAATATTTAGATAAACATGACAAATATATTTTAATTTCAAAAATTTAAAGTTCACATTTTAAATAGGTTGTGATAATATTGATTTGAAATTTAAAACACACACTTTAGAAAGCTTTGTGGGGTAAAGTACTTTAAAGAAAATAAAGGATGGATACATCAAGGTTCTTACTTGGTTCATTTCGTCTCTAACATATTCATGGGGAATTGTAGTAAAACATGAATCTAGGTTAGGTTCTTACATTATTACAATGAGAGTTGCAAGTTGTGTACTTAGCGATGCTTAACATAATGTATGCATGACAAGTGCGAGAGTTATTGGATTGCATTAAATGGTAGTTCTAGTTGTGGAACTTTTCTTATTCCAATTGCTTACCTTCAATCGATCACACATTTTGTATGGTTTTTACTTTAAGGGTCATGAAAAATACAAGAATCACTCTGACAAAAATAATGTATTAATATTATGTGTGTGCGTGTGCACACATGCACATGTGTGTGATGATGATAAATCTATTTTCATAAATGGTATAAACATCCACAAAACTACATTTTTAATTCATTTAGTTGTATATATTGGAACCCCTTCTTATCCAAGAATCACTCTAACTGAAATAGTGTATTAACATTGTGTGTGTGTGCATGCGCACACGAATGTGTGTCTGTGTGTGTGATGAACCCATTTTCATAAATGGTATATACCTCCACAAAACTATTTTTTTAATTCATTTTGTTGTATATACTAGGACCTCTTCTTGTCCAAGAATCATTTTAACTGAAATAGTGTATTAATATTGTGTGTGTGTGGGCCTGCACGCACGCATCTGTGTGTGTGATGTTGAATCCATTTTCATAAATGGTATATACATCCACAATTTTTTTTTTTAATTCATTAATTCACAACCAACAAGTTTTGCTTCACGAGAAAAATTCTAATGAGGTAATGAGTGGTCCTAAGTCCAAACCCTTTAGACATTTAACACATGTATTACAAAGCAAGCATGTAATGAAATCTAGTCAAGATGAATGGTCTAGATTGAACTCATATTCATCCCATGGCCATCAATGCTCCACGACAAAGAAAACGTCCCATATGTCTTGCATGGATATTCATAGGCAAGATCATAGGGGGATGTAACAATGAACATCACCTAATGATCATAGATTGACAACAATAGGGGACCACCATCTTGTCTATTGGAATTATCTCAATTAGGGAATGGTTTTGGGTGGTCGTTAGATTAATATACTAGAGAAAATTGAGCCATTCATCAATGGTAATCAGATTTAAATTAAAGTGCAACCAGCTCGAGGAAATTGATGATACAATGTTCCATCACCTAGGTCAACCCATCAAAATGTAAATACCTATGCAAGTCAGATTTGAAAAAATTCCCAATTTTCAATTTCCCTGGATAAGATAATTAGTCAACATCAAAGATTTCTGACATAAAGAGAAAAGTGTGATAATCCCTGACATTGGTCTTTGTAAGAGTGTGAACAACCCAGGGAGACAACATAATAATAGATCTAAGATGGTATAAAATGAATAAATGATGCATATAAATCCTATTAAAGTATAACCTCAGACTCTATGCATATCAAGTTTGAATATGGGTCATTAATGTGGCAACACTCCACTTGAACCCCCATATCACAATGTGACTAACCTCTACCCAAAATGTTAAAAGAGACCAATGTTCCCATCTTTCCTCACAAGCCTATCACCGAGTTTAATATATTTTCCTTTATATATATCTTCTCACTTCATCTTTCTCCATCTTTATCTTGAGCAAAGTCTTGATGTACTTACTTCCATATCTTTAGCCTTGTTTTCCATGCTCCCTTTCTCTTTTGCATGTCTTTGTCATTAACTCTCATTAACATTTTTTATTAAACATTTTTAATCAACACAAGTGACAATAATTCTATAGCGTCTCACATGTTATGAAAGCTACCCTTCAACAAAGCAACCTTGACAGAGTGTGACAATAATTCTATAGCGTCTCACATGTTATGAAAGCTACCCTTCAACAAAGCAACCATGACAGAGTGTGACAATAATTCTATATAATATATTACAATGAACAAAAGTGTGTCATGAAAGCTACCCTTCAACAAAGCAACCATGACAGAGTATTTAACCAAAGTCACTTTAAACTTGCACTTGTCCCAATCACATTACACAACCTACTTGCTTAATAGAGTTAGCCTATGCTCAGAGAAATAAGAACCTCAATAAGGAAAAAGACACCCCAACTTTACTAAGCAACCAACCAGAAACCTTCGCCTCAGCCTCAACGTATCCTCTAAAAAAAAGTGAAGAAGTCTCAGAACTGTGGGGACTTGGGGTCGTCACGGGTTGCAGATTGTAAAGAGAATAATTACGCCGAAAGGTGTACACCTATTGACCATGGGCACATTTAATAGGTTTTTAGTGTTTAATTAGTTTTGTATGGACAAGATTAAATATTGATAGAATATTCTTAGTAGTCCCAATAAATCAATGGTTGTGATTTCAACCACTAACTTCCTCACTATTATAAAGACATTAGTTTACATGTTTATTTTTTTACTTTTACCTAATCATATTTAAAATTTACTATGGTGGCTAGCTGATTGCCACATATGAGTAATTAGGGTTTCATTTTCTAGGCCAACCTAAACCTTTGGCCTTCACCAACCACGTTCTGGACACACTGCCTCCTTCCAGCCAACTCCTTCCGACTCCTTCTGTCCACCTCTGGGCCGTTTCTCTTTCCCAACAATTCAGGTTTTGCAAGCCATCCTTTTGGCGTTCACCAGCCACGAATTTGTGGTTGTGCTAGTTACTCACATTGACCACGTTGAACAGTTCAAAGTAAACCGATGGTCGTTGAACGAATGGTAGGGACAACATAACAAGTCAAATCCAAGTATAGCTTGGGAACGCCTTACATCGGAATTAAAAGGCGTAGCTTTCAACCTTTGCCGACCACCGACGATCGCTTATCCCGGTAACTTCATACGCCCGCTAGACAGAAAATGAATGACCAGAATATGCGAGGAAGCAGTAAGTCGGGAAAGGTGCAAATCGTTTAACTTTGCAGATTGCAAAGAGAATAATTACTCACATTGACCAAGCAGTGATCAAATTTGAAGAGCAGGGCCTAATTTCGGTGAGAAGGGTATATATCCATGTTTCCCTTCCATGATGAAAAGTTAAAAAAAAAATTACATTTCAATTGAAAAAAATAAATTAAGTACACACTTCATAAAAAAAAATGTCAAAGAAATTATTACCATTTCAATCAATAAAAAGTGAACAGAAAATTAAAAAGCCATTATTGTTTCTATTTTTTCCTTAATTCTAACAATAGTTGTTGACCTTAAGTATACTTCTAATGCTAGATTTTATCTCACACCATTCTCTTGAAAGGTAAAACCGTGTTTTTTTTTTTTCTGTAAATAAGAGGCTATATTATATTAAGTTCCTGCAAAAGTCTGAGACAGAGTTCCAAAATACAACTATGGCCAGGCTGCATTTACTAGACTGCCCCAGCTTGGGGAAACCAGTCCAGCCAGCCCGTTTAGTTCCTAGATCACACCAGTCATAAGCCAAAACAACGACAAGAGAAAACTATCGGATTGTCTTTTAGGCCTAGATTCTAAATAAACAGTCATATGCTAAATTTAGACACTTGGCAGGTAGGTAGGCCAAGTGGCTAGAAGGTCACCTGGCCAAGGCTCCTCCTCGATATGCGTGACTCCATAGTCCCAATGCTCTCCAGCTTCATCTTTGCATGCAGGTGCCTCGTTGTCGTCCCTTCGCTCCTCCGATGCCTGGCCTAATTCCGTTGGATGCTGCATCTTGTCCTGAGTTTCTTCTTCATCGGCCTCGGGGTTCTCCATTGTGCTGGTGTCGGCAGGATCTGAGAATAAGGCTTCATGCATAGAGGATATGATTTGCAGAAAGCTTGCCACCTTTTCTTCCGTTGTTTGTATGCGATACTCGAGATTCGCTACCTCGTGTCGTAGCTCAAAAACCAGATCATACAGGGCTGACAGACTTTCTGTGAACTGCACCCTGTCAACGGACTCGTGGAGACAAGGACCTGCCCGATTGGGCTGGCTGTGAAGAGGCGGTGCATCGTTCAAGTTGCTCATAGGGTCGCAGGGAGGCATGGAGGTGGACGGCTGCTCCGAGAGGTGGTGAGACAGCTGCAGAATTGAGATTGGCGTGCGAGAAATGATGGCCATGGAGTTGAACTGCGGGGCGCGCAGGGAGACAGGGATGGGCTTAGAGTGTTGGCTAGGGGATGAGTCGGCGGAAGTCGAATCAGAGGACGTGATCGAGGGTCTGCGAGGCTTCCAGGGGGAGCCTCGCCTTGGTCTACCACAAGGACGAGTCATGGAGAACTCTGTGCAATCTCCCAAGAAAATTAGAACTCCTCGGCGAAGGATTATGCCCTGAATCACGTTGCGCCGGTGGGGAAGAACAGAGGGAGGTCTGCGCTGCACCGGGGAGAGCTCTGCAACCGACATACAGAGGTGAATCCCATACATAATGAACGAAGCCATTCAAATTCGCGTCGGGGAGGAAAGGACTGGAGCGTAAATGCTCCCTCGCGTCACAATAAAACGCATTTAAACGCAGGGTAGGGTGGTGGGCTGTTGCACACGCCCATCACGTGGCCTCATGCCACGCTGCCCATTGCCATCACCCAGATTTTGCCACGCCTCCCGCATTGACACCCCATCCAGGGAAAACCGTGTTATTTAAACATGAGCCTAATCTTGTTTTTCCTCATAAGACCCCTACATATATGCCCATGGTTCTCTGCGATTTAATTCCATGATGAGTGTTCAAGAGAATGATCCCAAAGACAACACGGTAGTTGTGGCCAAAGGGAAAGGGTTAGTAAGTTTGCCCCCTTTGTTCCATCACAAACCACTTGTACTAGAGGAATTATGCATCTATAAGATAGATGCAAGTAGGTAGGACATCAATTTTGACTTTTTTGTTTAATCTCGGGAAGCTCAGGGTTGAAATGTAATTCCAGGTTTATTAGGCACCTGCATTCTCTTGGGAGGTCTACACCAATCCCTTACAAATTTTTCAGTTATCATGGTCTAGCCACTTATGATTTCACTCATAGAAATCTCGATGCCATAGGAAACTCTCAGTTGATATACACCCGAAAATATGCAACCAAGAAACTCTAAGGGCAAGGTAGCAATTAACTGATGATGGTAGATTGGAGGTAGGGTGAATTTGTTGTTGAAGGAACATTTAACTCGAAGTAACAACATAGAAATTTTACTGAGAATATTTTTTGTCACTGTAACAAAGGGCATGTAGGTTGTTGTTGATATTACCTCAATAACCTGGGGATGAGAGTTGGAAAAGATGCAACTTTGTGAAGGAGTAACTTTGTAAATTTATGTTTCGTATATGGTTTCGTATATGTGAAAGGTTACAAAAAAGTTACTCCATATTACCCCACATATATTACAAACTGGCTTACAAAAAGTTACTCTATACTACCCCACATATATTATAAACTGGCTTACTAAAAGTTACTCCATACTATCCCACATATGTTACAAACAACTTATATTACAAACTGGAAAGTTACTCCATACTACCCCACATATGTTACAATAAACTTGATGGTTGGTAACGTTGTTCAACATGGAATGTTTTTATTCATTTCAACAAGGTTCAAATCCCAGTGCAAATAAGAAAACATGAAACAGTAACAGTCATTATCTCCATTCCAACAAGGTTCAAATCCCAGTCCAAATAAGAAAACATGAAACAATAACAGTTATTATCTTAGTCCAACCATCTAACCAGTGAATGTTGCCAAATAATTCAACTAGCGCTCTGAAAGTAATTCTCAATTCGATACCTTGATCCGCTACTAAACCATGTTTTACTCACATTTCAGTGTCTATTTACTCGAAAATGCATTCAATTGTAATGAACACCGATCATCAACCAACTGAATGCAAATGGAAGCATTCTATTGCCAAGCTTTATTGGCAAACTCCAGACCTGGGGTTTTTTAGCTAGAATTACAGCTGAGGCAGGTATGATAGGTCAAAGGGTTAGAGTTTAGGGAGAATAAATTCTGGGTGAAGCTGACTTCCCTAATATATGATCCTAAAACCTCAAAAGGAAGGGGAATTCATACACAGTTAGGGTTAGGAATAAATGAATGAACTGGTCTATTTACCTTTCTTGACGACGTTGTGATCGACTCTGAGAAGGACGACTTTGTCTTTAAGATCGACCTCCTGCAGTAGAGGCAACATAGGAACGAGCTTCATTTAATCCATTCCATCGTCGACAATGTAACCTGCACGCATGCCATTCTCTGGACTATACTTCGCCATCGTTGTTGATTCCTCTTCACTCGCTTTTCTGGGCATCGACTCTCTTACTTAAGAATCCCACCAAATTTATCGGTGACGCCTCAAATTCGTCGATGCTTGTCTTGTTCTGTTTGGATTTCAGATAGACTGCGGTGTTGGAAACTTGTGTGCCGGGAAATAATTTAGTCGGTAAATGGCAATAAATTTTCCGTGCACTGTATCAAGTCTGGCTTCTAGAATTTGGCGATAGTCTAGGCGGCACGTTGTGGTGGGCTTGATTTGAAAAGCTGTGGAATACTTTATTTCTTGTTTCTCAAACCGGATTTTCGAACACAAACAGGGGCGCCGCCACTGTAAGGCGATGGGAGGCTCGACCCAAACTCACCCACACTTTAAGTAAAATCAGGAAAAAAATTGTAGTAATTTATTATTATGGAGAAAACTTAGGACATGCCCGGTTTAAATACCTTTGTTAGAGTGAATGCAAAAGTTCTCTCCAAAAGATACTGGGAAAGACAGAGATATTGCTGAATCCAGAGTAAAATCCCATAATCCCCTCAACCATATTAAACCAATTGTTTTAGAGTTTGGTCATATAAGATGGAAACTTGGAAAGCAAAGAAGGTCAACTGCTCGTCACAAAGGATTGCCAGTTATTTTCTCTAAACAAAAGACAACTCCTCGGAATGAAAACCTTAAAGACTGCCAAAATATTGCCCAGTATAATATTTAAGACCTCTTCCAAACGGCTGTTTCATTAAAATTTACTCTACTAACTAAAAATCGACAGTCCCAAAATCACTTTGTTGGAAAACAACCTCTGAACAGCAGTCTGTCAATGACAGATCATAATAACTTCAAAATAAACAGGGTCTTCTAAATTTTTTAATATGTAGCCAACCTACCTTGAAAAATCACCGAAACTCGTTGACCTCAATTCATCTTAGTCTACTTTACTCAGACACTAAAATATGAAGGATTTAGTCAAACTTTAGCTTACTTAACTCAAAACAGTAACAACATGAATTCTAGAATCGCCAAATTCTGATACAGAAATATATCAATTTAATAATAGATCAATGCAAAAAGGCCCTTACTGAATCATATCGGCCCTAATCCCTTGACCATTCAAATGCGGCCAAATATCATATTTTTCGGAGCCGCCGTCAACCGACTGTGGCCTTGCCTAAGTCGAATTCCAGAGATAATAAATATTATGTTAAAGGCGAAGTCCACGGTTGCCGCTCTCAAAAATTAAAATATTTTTTGGTGAGATCTGAACAGTAAGATATAAAAACAGGCCAATTTACTTCATTTAGGGCAGCTCGCAAGCAACTACTTCGGTTAAGTTTAAAAATAGCTGCTACATTTAGGTAAGCTCAGGTTAAATTTCTCAAAAATCAGCCAAAATCTTTTAAAAGTTGGACATAACCATGGAAAGTTCCGCAGAAAACTGAAACTCCGCCCAATCTAAAAATTATAGTGAAGAAAACCCTAGATCTACGGAAAACAACACGAGAATTCAGTGCACTAACCTGGATAGCAAAGCGAGAAAAAGCGGTCGACCTCTGCCAAGGAAAAAGAAGGCAGACAAAATGTACGAATGATCAATCAGCGGAGAAGTAAATCGATTGAAGCTAAAGAAGCTTTGGAGAGAAAAGGATAAATTTAAAAATAAAAATGAAGAGCTTCTTACCAGTCGTGAGAGCACGGACGATGGCGGTTCTGCGGCCTCTGTAGTCTCTAAACACCTCTTCCACGGTGCGAGGGTTTGAAGAAATTGAGGCGGCGGTCTCCATGGCCAACACCCCATTCTACCAGCTTTACTACTACTGTAACTCTGGTGCTGCGCCGCTCCAATTCTCCTCGTCCATGACAATTAAAACGCGCCCAAAATCAAAATAATGTTATTAATAGGAATCGAAATCAGGTCGGCGGGACTCGTGAATCCGTGATTGGAGAGCACAATAATTCTATCACCTAACTCAACAAGTGCAATGAATTCCTCTCCCTGTTTCATTGGTCCAGGTTCCAACTGGTCGGCCAACCTCCAAGTTACGGTAAATTTCGCACGCATCAACCTTTATCCACCTGTACAGTGTACGCATCAACCACTCTACCTGTACACTTCTAGGACGTGCTAGACCCCCTTTGACGGGCTGTGACGTGTTGAATTTTGATCGCACCAAGCTCAATAGTTCAAAGTAGAGCGATGGTCGTCGAATGAAAATCGTCTTCCCCGTGTCCGATCGTAATTAAAATCGTTTACCCGGCGTTCCACGCCTTGGAAAGCAAATAGGGACGACCCCGGTCGTAATTAAAATCATCGGGTTCCACGCCTTCTACAAAGCCAATAGGGACGACCCCGGTGAATGACCCCGGTGAATGACCCCGTTGAATGGACGGGATTAGGAAAATTTAGTATAATGTATGAAAAAAGATAGAGGACATTGAGCTCCCGGCCTGTCCTGCGATGGCGATGAAGGAGAAAACATTAATCAACTGTATGTTACTTATCGTCAGTGTATGGACGCGTCTGCACCTCTTAGTAGCTGRGMATTTTAATAGTTCCTACTGGGGTATTTGTGGRACTAACGAATATAGCAAGGRTAGCGATTTCCAGCATAATCTAAACCTGGTTTTTGAATCATTGGTGGGGAACGTTTCTACGAGCGGATTCAACACTAGTGTTGAGGGGCAAAACAGCAATAGTACTGTTTATGGGCTTGTCCAATGCAGGGGGGATTTAAATTCCTCGGACTGCGAGCAGTGCTCCTCGACGACCAAAGCATTGCTTGTTGAGAAATGTTACAACAGTACCTCTGGATTCTTATTGGCAAACGAGTGCTTCTTACGTTACGACAATCATAATTTTTACAACGATTATAATGAGAGCACCGAGCTTGTGAATGTTGTTTGCGACAGCAAAAAAAGCTATGTGCCAGCGCTGTTCGGAAATACTACTGAAGAAGTGCTCTCAAATAC
>JASDQU010014729.1:24805-35666 GCA_032191745.1 Picea mariana | reverse complement strand
ACTAAAAACTAAGATATTACACAAATAACATTGCATTTTTATTTGTTATGTCTAAACTTCAATATATAGTGAAATTTCAAACCTCAAACAAAAAAATATTGCAAAGATAGATTCTAGGAACACTAGAATCTTGTTAGAGTTCTCAACAAATCATAGTTTCAAACTAATTTAAAAAATTTAAAAGCCATTAAAGAAGATATACAAAAATTACAAAAGTCACAAACCATTAAGAAGAACATGGACACTGAAATATTATATTGCATATTTAAAGTGCCATTAGAAGAAATTAGAAACAAATACTCCATTTCTATAGAGTCCATAAAAAGCTACAAAAATCCACATAAAAAACCAAGACAACCAAATCCAACTAATTTCAAATCAATTTTTAAATTGACAAAACTTAACAAGGAAAAAACCAAATAAGCTCAAGGACACTTAAATTATAAATCCAAATGAGGGAAAATGTTTGGACAAATTTCAAATATGAAGATATACTTTCTATTATCTAGGCCTCTAATTGTAAAAAAACAAATAAATAATGTCTTAGCTTATGCAAAGACATGACGATGATTTTGTGAAAGTGTTATTTATGTTAGACACATGATAGAAATAATGGTTCAATATACAAACTGGATGTCAAGTCAGAAGTACTCTATGTCTTCCCTTCACATCTATCTATCCCTAGTTCACTACATTCAGACAACACTGCACTTGTTTGATTTGAATTATGTATTGCATACAATTGCATGTGTTATGGATGATTGAGAGTAATTTTGTGCGTGGTAGATATATTTTTGAGTGAATAAACAGATGGAATGTGCATGGCAGTCTGATTCATGGAAGCCATGGGAAAAATATCCTCCGAGCTCCCAGATCCTTGAAGAGTTTGAAAAGACTAGTGATTGGTTCCGAACAAGATATGATATMTGAGTTATAGTCTTTCCTTATAATAAGGATGGTTTTCATGGGAAAGGACTCTACCTCCTTAAATGTAAATCTTTGAGTTGTTGAAACATTAACTATTTTTGGACAATATGTCTATGATAGATTATGGTTCGTGGGAAATATTTATGAACATTCAACAAACAGACTTAACTATATATGGAAAATTTGAAGTGAATGATATATGAAAGTAACTTATCACTGGAACTTATGATGAACCATTTCTTTAATGGCTATTGAAATAATGATTATTTATGTACAAATAAACTCTTGATAGTTATTATTTAAAAGAAAGAAGGAAAAAAAATAATTGAACTAATGAAAGATAAACTTATATGTGATGACTCTTAGGCGGAAATGAAACATAAAGTGACTAAAACTTCTAGGTGGTGGGCAACAAATAACCTGTACTTATTATTGTTTTATTTGCCAAAACACTCACCTCTTATTTACTATAATTCCATGCCATAACTAAAAGGTACTTGAAGGAGAACTACTTTCTAGTCTCTTATCTCCTCATAAAGGAGAATTGTGGGAGATGTGAAAGGGGAGAAGAGAACAAGTATGTCATAACTTTGTTGAAAATTTGCACACTGCATTCTATTATCCTTCTTAGTAAACCTTAAAAACCTGTCAAACACTGTAACCATTGGATGGATTTCAAAAATGTTCCTCTGCTTGAGTAAAACAGTCTACGTTGTCCATGGAAGGTATATTTTTTCCTCTATTTTATTTTTGGTGTTAGTTTTGTAATCACTGGAATTATATCCTTTCAACCAAAGATTAACATATATTACGCAAATCACAGTGTATTTTTCCTATTTCAAACTTGAAACGATAAAAAAATACAAACCTGGATACTGAATGCCCTTGCTTCCAGTTTGACTTGAATGCTCTTTTGGGCCTATTGGATGTTGGTTCCTCTTCAAGAAGTTCTGCACTATCTGATTCATGGCCTTCAAATGGATGATCATATACTTCATTTTTAGAGTTGCATGGTTGATTAGAGCATTGAGGAATACCAAATGCATCAACTATTGAACGTTGTTTTTTATCCTTTTTAGGACGACCCAAAGGTGACATTTTTCAATAATTTATACCTATACACAATTAAAAAAAATAGGGAATATAAAAATACACATTAAATGAGAATAAAATCATTTGTATGTCTCTTTACAATGAGTAACATTAATCCAAACCTGTTTTTCTTTAACTGTCAAAATTGACCCACCAAAACTCAATACTACAATTGAAACTACATATATCAAATTTTCAGCAAACAAAAAATCTGCACAATTCATATTTTTAGTAGCAATGACTCTTGGCTCTTAAAGGACACTTCATACAATAGTCTCTTGGGAGCCATGGATATATAGATAGCTATATTTATCTTCTATATTGTATTTTTATTTGACATATGTATATGTTAATTATGTTATAATTGTCATTTTTTAGTAACAGAATGGCTTATCGGTGTGGATTTTGAAATGTTTATAATGTCAATAAGTAGTCTAGGAGTTTCGTGCAACAAATATCTTGTTGCCCCTTTTTGTGGAGATCTTGTTGTCCCTTCTTTTGAAGATCTCATTGTCCCTTTTTGTGGAGATCTTGTTGTCCCTTCTTTTGAAGATCTTGTTGTCCCTTTTTATGGAGATCTTACTGTACCTTATTTTTAAGATCTTGTTGTCCCTTTTTGTGAAGATCTTGATGTCCCTTCTTTTGAAGATCTTGCTGTCCCTTTTTGTGGAGATCTTGTTGTCATTTCTTTTGAAGATCTTGCTGTCCCTTTTTGTGGAGATCTTGTTGTCCTTTTTGTGGTGTTCTTGCTGTCCCTTTTTGTGGAGATCTTGTTGTCCCTTATTTTGAAGATCTTGTTGTCCCTTTTTTTGAAGATCTTGTTGTCCCTTTTTGTGGAGATCTTGTTGTCCCTTCTTTTGAAGATCTTGTTGTCCTTTTTTATGGAGATCTTGTTGTCCCTTCTTTTGAAGATCTTGTTGTCCTTTTTTGTGGAGATCTTGTTGTCCCTTCTTTTGAAGATATTGTTGTCCATTTTTGTGGAGATCTTGTTGTCCCTTCTTTTGAAGATATTGTTGTCCGTTTTTGTGGAGATCTTGATGTCACTTCTTTTGAAGATCTCGTTGTCCCTTTTTGTGGAGATCTTGATGTCCTTTCTTTTGAAGATCTCGTTGTCCCTTTTTGTTGAGATATTGTTGTCCCTTTTGTGGTGTTCTTGTTGTCCCTTCTTGTGGGGTACTTTTTATTGTTTTCTCATCTATGTTCAATACCTTGTTGTCCCTTCTTGTGGGGTACTTGTTATTGTTTTCTCATCTATGTTCAATACCTTGTTGTCCCTTCTTGTGGGGTACTTGTTGCAGTTGTCTTGTGATGGTCTATACCTTGGAAAAATTGTCCCCAAGTCCATATGATAGAGATCAAACCCTAGAGGTTTGATCCATGAACCTAAAACTATTTCTGAGCATATTTTAAAGGTTTACATTCACACATGTGACAGGTACATCTTTCATAGATTAGGAGGTAATATTGAGGTTTGTCTTTTCACTCAAAAATTTTGTTTATACTCAAAATTTATTTTAGATCTGTCTATTTCTTTTCTCATATATGTTGATCTAATGAACAAAAAATTAAAAGGGCATTATTGTTTCTATTTTTTCCCTAATTCTAACAATAGTTGTTTTACCTTAAATATACCTCTAATGCTAGATTTTATCTCACTCCATTCCCTTGAAAGGTAAAACCCCGTTATTTAAACATGAGCCTAATATTGCTTCTCCTCATAAGACCCCTACATATATGACCATGGTTCTCTGCAATTTAATTCCATGATCATGAGCGTTCAAGAGAATGATCCCAAAGACAACATGGTAGTTGTGGGAAAAGGGAAAGGATTAGTAAAGTTTGTCCCCTTTTTTCCAGCACAAACCACTTGTACTAGAGGAATTATGCATCTATAAGATAGATGCAAGAAGGTATGACATAAATTTTGACTTTTTTGTTTAATCTGGGGAAGCTCAGGTTTGAAATGTAATTCCAGGCTTATTAGGCACTTGCATTCTCTTGGGATGTCTACTCCAATCCATTACAAATTTTTCAGTTATCATGGTCTAGCCACTTATGATTTCACTCATAGCAATCTCAATGCCACGGGGAACTCTCAGCTAAAATACACATGAAAATATGCAACCAAGCAACTCTAAGGGCAAGGTAGAAATTAACTTATGATGGTAGATTGGAGGTAGGGTGAATTTGTTGTTGAAGGAACATTTAGTTGGAAGTAACAACATAGACATTTTACTGAGCATATTTTTTGTTACTGTAAAAAAGGTCATATAGGTTGTTGTTGATATTACCTCCATAACCTGAGGATGAGAGTTGGAGAGGATGCAACTTTGTGGTTCCCCCTGGTAGCAGCAAGGAGAGGCCATACCGGGGCAAGGAAGGATAAAGTATTGATCAATTGGTTGTAATATGTAATCAGTCATAGGTTGAGTCATTTCAGTAAAGGTCTATTTTTATTTTTTTTCCAGTTCTAGATAGCCTCTAGTTTAGATGAGCATATTCCTAGTAATAACGTTTTTGGCATTGGCAATGCACATACCTTTTGTTGTGCTATTTCCTATTTGAAGAGTCAAAATCCTTTTGAAGTTGTCTTTGAACACCTAATTCTCAACTATAAAGACTTTGTAAATATGTTTATCATAATTAGTGAAATTTTAACCAGAGAGCAAAATGGCATGTTAGCTAAAAGAATGCATATTGAGGATTGCGATAAATGTGTCATTCCTTGATAGTTGTTTAAAATGCTTCGAGTTTTTGGGATAGATTTATATGTGAGTATTGTACATGTCCTATTGTTCATATTTGTCCTTGTTATCTTACATTCAGTTGTTTTTTAGAAGCACTGCATATTGGGGTTGCTAAATACCCATGTAGATAAAAGGAGAACCCCCATTTTTGAAGAAAATCTGTAATGGTTGTAACTTTTTGCAACTCTTTTGTATCAGTGATTCTATGGCTCGTGTAGCTAAACAGGAAAAGATCATGAAATTTAAATTGTCTAACCTCCAATAAAAGTCATTTGTGAATCAAAATTAATGGGACTATAACTGAATAACTATAGACACTAACATATGTGTTTGAACTCTTTTAACAATCCATACTTGGAACTTTTTATTACATGATTTTGTTGGAACCAAAACACATTGGATGTAAAAAAAATATTCCTACGGACACAAAAAGAAAAAAATATATTCTAATAGTGTCAGAGCATAGGCTTTGATTATGCTTTACTAAGATAAAATAACATAATTAAGAATTTATACCAATTTTATTTTTTTTCCTTCTTGTTGCTAGAGTTGTAAGGTAGAGTTGCAAGGAAAAACAAACAAACTTAGACATCGGTTTTAGAGGTTTTTTATCTATTCACTGATATGGACCGAATGTTGAAAAGAGCAATTTCAGGCCAGTTTAAGGTAGGTTTCAGGACAACTTAGATCCAACAAAACACAAAATCCAATTAAATGAGATAAAACAAGCTTAACTACAAAACTACAGCCAACCTTCAATGGCAGTCTATCATTTAGGAAATAAACGGGAAATAAACCCTATGTTAATTTCAATATTACAGTGTAATAAAATTAATGGGAAATAAAGTTGAAACCCTATGTTAATTTCAATAGAAATTTCACAAACAAACTTGAAACCCCAATTGCAAACCTAGAGATACTACAAATCAGACCTTGGATTTCTAGTTTGGCGAAGTTGTCCCCTTGTTCTAAACTTTGAAAGTCATTGTTACTAAAACTTCCAACTTCTAAGCAGTGGCGTCTTGGCCCATGGGTATAGTGAATCTAGGAGAAATGGGGGAAAGTAGAAATCTGGAAAATGGACCAAAGGTTCCATAGAAAACCTAAAAAAAAATTATAACTTCCAAGCAATGGCGTTTTGGCTAGTACGTATAGTGAATCCAAGAGAAATGGTTGAAATTGGAAATTCTGAAACAAGACCAGAGACTTGAGAGAAAACATAATGGACATTGGAGATTCAAGCACTTCGAAGAGGAAAAATGGTTTTGTATCGTGATTAGAGAGCACATTAATTCTATCACCTAACTCAACAACTACAATTAATTCCCCTCCCTTCTCCATTGCTCCAAGTTCCAACGGGTTGGCCAACCTCCAAGTTACAATAAGGAGATTCAAATTTCGAAGGGAACTTGTTCAATATTACCGAAATTTCGCACACATCAAACTTTATCTACATGTACAGTGTACTCCAGTAAATATTAATGACGGGCAATTTAAAATATTACCCTTCCTAGGAAATTTTAAGTTCTTTTTAACATTTCGGGAATAATTTTCAAAAATTAAAATTATTTTTTTTGTGACATGGAATTATTTAATAGCACTTCTAGGACGTGCTAGACCCCCTTTGACGGGCTATGACGTGTTGAATTTTGATTGTTGGGTGCAACCTCCCCCATTGATGCACTTTGTTTACTTTTGGGACAACAAATTTCATTGACTCGGTCACAGTTTCATGAATTGATTGGGTATCCAGTACAACTACATCAATATATTATTATGTTTAACTCCAGTCTACGAAAACAGGTAATCATGGTCATCCGAACAGGGTTGGAATTTGAATTCATGTTTACCCGTCAAACAATTTTTTTTTACGCTTTGGGTTTACATATTACCCTTCAAAAAACATTAAGTTTAAACTTGTACCCTTCAACAATGAAGTTTTGATAAGAACCAACTCTTCAATATTGAAATTTATGTTAAATGTTTTAGTTCATAACCCTATTTTTGTAAGCACGTACTTATTTCTAGGGACTTACGGAGCATCAAATGCCTTCTCCCTACCCTCCTAATTATAAGTTTGTCTCAAGATCTCTCCTCCATTTCTACACAACTTTTATACTAAAGAGTTCATCAATGACTTGAAAATTAATTTTTACAATAATTTATGTTCCTTGAGCAAACTAGCTAACTAACAAAACAAGATTACACACAATTTGTGTTGCATTTAATAGAACAATTTTCTACATGACAACTTTCATCTGTATTCATGGAACAAGAAAGGATGATCATATAAAAAATCAAATAAAGTATAGCACATCAACAAACAATAAAAACCGTCATTGGATATGGAAAAATATTATTTCAAGAGCATTTTGACAACAGCCTGATATTATTTTGACTCCCCAACTGAAGAGTTTTCTGCTATATTCAAGGTTTAAGGAAGAAAATCCCTCTAAATGCATAAAAATCGACATCGGCTTTCAATCTACTGGTAATTCAGCGGATATGGATGATAGCTGGTCCATAATATTTCTTCAATCTACACCTTAAGAATTTTCAATTGTAATCATGGTTGTACTTATGGTTCTAGGAGGGTTTCTAAATGACTAATGAAATTATTTGGAGAGATTTAAATATTATTTATGTTAATGCCAAACAAATTCCTAGTCRGTACAGAAAATATGACCACATTGAAAGGTTGACAAGAACCTGAGTTTATATATAAACCTCTCAACTATCTTAGAGACTTGTGAGTAGCTTTGTGCAACTGTCTATCAGATGGGCTTATTCCTCTGTCATGTTCCTATCTCTTGTTGGACCCATTTTKCTACCTGCTGCGTCGGTTGCTAACCCGTCCACCCCATGCCTTCCTTATTACCACCTATCCATCTCTCCCAGTGAACCAAAGCTCTTGCCAAAAGGGATTCTTTATGTTCCCCCATCCAACCGACCAGACGGAGCTACCCAACGAGGTCGTTGGGAATATAAAGATGAGGAGTTATTCCTTATTAGCTATAGGCTATCACCCCTACCTAGCTATAGGCTATCACCCCCTACCTAGCAACTCATAATAGAATGAAATTAATGATGTATTGTACCATTTTCAATCGTCATAAATACGTTGTCTAGATTTGGATGCCCGTTTGGAGAGACGGGAACACCACAAATTTGACATAAAATACAGGCAAAATGGTCCATGATAGGCATTTTTCCCGTCAAATTCC
Organism: Picea mariana; assembly: GCA_032191745.1. Lineage (NCBI taxonomy): Eukaryota > Viridiplantae > Streptophyta > Pinopsida > Pinales > Pinaceae > Picea > Picea mariana. Next base: position 27,676 of record JASDQU010014729.1, on the reverse strand, counting down.
AACCCTGCATCTGAGTATCTCCCTCACTCTTCTAATCTGATTTCGAACAAGTAACAACAAAAAGTGCGATGTATTAAAATAAAGGAATCTGATACTACTTCGATGATGGACATTGGGGTTAATTATGTTTATTTTTGGACTAATTCTTGTATTCTACTACACAATTGTTGGTGAAACCACAATTTTCTATTGCTTAAATTGGATTTTTGAATGCATAAATTGATTTAATGTCTTGAAAAACCCATAAAACACTCATTACAAACTCAATAACTCAAATCTGTGATTCCAACAATTCTTGACCTTAGTCTGAAAAGATAGCAAAAAAAAATCCAAAACTAAAACATTTAAAGTAGATATATTATTCATTGCCTAATGTTGGGTATCCATTACAACTACATAAATTGAGTCAATCACACTTATTAAATTGGAACTAAAGACTCAATGGGGTAGGGATTTACTTAAGACGTGGTCCAAGGTTAACTTATAAGAGGTTAAATTGTAATAGGTGAGTAGGGATGTGTCACAACCCCACAGGACGCCTATTCAGATATTGTGATCATTCACCTTTTAAAGGCTTGCAACATTGCAACGGTTCTTACTTGGTTTCTTGGCACACCAAGGATACTTGGTCCACACTACGCATCTTCACCTAGATCATACCCATACTCCATCCTAGGATATCGGTGAGTCACAGTCCTACTCTAGTGCAACTCTTATATACTTAGACAATTGTTAACAATTTAACGCTTAGCCATATACAAAAATGCATCCACGAACATGAGAAACCAAGAGAACAATTGTGGAACAAACGAAGACATACACAAAAATAGTGCAGGTGACATGAACCATTCCTTACACCCGGATAAGTCTTTCTTATTTCAAAATAGTTACAATATGAGCATTGTCAACTCAATTTACAACTTCGGCAAAGTCACATGACTCATCTCACCTCACCAAGACACTCATACAAAAATTTGTCATACCGAGAATTTATGTTGAAACAATCTCTGCAACCTCCTCATGTGGTGCACCTCAGACGTTCCCACCATTGCAGACTTGTTGGTCCTTCGTTACCGTAGACTTTCGCCAAGCTAACATGTATTTTGGTTCTACCTCACACATGCCTCATGTTATTGCATTGATTGTAGGTTGGGAAAATCCCAACCTAATCCACAATAGTGGGACAACTACAAGAGTACCTACCCACTGTCACCTTAGATATACACTCCCCTCACTTTAGTAATGATAAGTCACCACAAGGGGGGAATCCCGGTGACCCTAATGGGATTGAGATGGAAAGTGAAACCCCTATAGGTCATATTTGGAGATGGATAAAGGCTTGGAGAAGAAGTCTTGTGGGTGACAAATGGTTTCCAAATGTTGGGTACTTGCACCATAGTGTTAGCCCTGCCTAGAACAAGACAATTGATCGAGATACAAGCCAAATAACCAAGGGGACAAGCAAGGAAAGTTTGATGTCCCAAATTGCAACAATATTAAAGTATATATATTAGCAATAGTATGTGTTACTAACAACAAAATTAACCATAAAAAACATCAAACAATTATTGGATGATCAAGTACTAAACACGTAGACAATATTCTAATACTTAAACACTAGATTTGATGGTAAAATAGGGTTGCAAAATGATGTTATCGTCAATGTATTAGGGTATCCTTATGGTTGTAGCAAACAATTGCTACAACAACAAAATCTTACCACAAAAAATAACAAGTAAATCGTCAAAATGATAGTTATTGATCAATAGAACAATAATCTAAGTTCACAAGCAATTTTCAGTGATAGATTAGAGAGAAATGAGTGAAAGAGAAAGATTTGTTTGCATCCCTAATGGTTGTATAATTAATTTATAAAAGAAAAAATAATCCTTGGCTAAGCAAGATGACCTAGAGGCTCTAGCAAGCTTATAACATGAAGAATCACTTCCAACTTAGACAATTTCAAAATCTCAAAATTTCACGTATACCAATGCAATGATTTTATTTCTCCAATGCAGGTAGATGAGTGTGTAGTATATTGGCTTATGGAGTCTTGGGTGTAAACATTAGACTTACTACTTCTCTAGAGGTGTAAGCCCTTTTACTCCTTAGAGCAAGTAAATCCAACAAGGTAAATCTAGGAGGGTGTAAGCCCTTCACCTCCTCTCTAGAAACCTTGACAATAGCTTAAATCCAATAACAATTATGCTAGACCTTGGTGGAGGGTGTATGCCCTTATACTCCTCCAAGGGTTTAAATAAGAATAACCATAAAACAAGAAGAAATTACTAACAAGATGCAGAAAATTCCTCACCAATTTCAATATATAGCATGAAAAACCCTTATCTACCAAGAACATTCCACTACAATTACAAAGCTAAGCCTCCAAGAGATAGTGCATCACATTTTCCATCAATAGACATGTCACAAGCATCCACAACATAAACTCAAGAGAGAGATAGAGAAAATACCCAAGACAAGTGCAAATTTCAGCCAAGTATGTAATTCTCAAGTGTTGTGATATGATGAAATGAAATGAAATAACCTTTATTTATACAAGGTCATTTAAACAAAGTTTGTCCACTTTTGTTAGGGTAAAACACAATTTTGGAAGGTTGAACTCCTCTAATTTCCCCTTTACAAAACAAAAATTCAAATTTACAAAAAGTAAAATCCCTAATGATGATGTCATGCCCTTGAGGAGTGACGTTTTGACATTTCAAGCAAGTCGTTGAGTTGTTGAGGGAGACGTTAGTCCTCCAAAGGCCATGTTCCATATTTCCAAATTATCTAGTCCACTTCCAAGTGTCCTCCTCTCCATTAACCATGCCAAGTCACCATCAAATCATCACCACCATCACCAAACCCTAG
>JASDQU010014729.1:0-14068 GCA_032191745.1 Picea mariana | reverse complement strand
GTTCTAAGGAAAGTAAGGTGTGTTCCCCCTTGGTGTCACACATCACCATAGTGCACCCAAAGTTCTCCTACTCACACCCAAACATCTTCATTCGCCCAACCGATCACTTCCTCCTTGTGATCTTCACTTTTTTCATCACTGAATCTTCTCGAAAGTCCAACAATTTGTTCACTATGGTGATTGTTGTTACAAGATTCTGCACGTTCTGTCATCACAGCTCACTCTACGCCCACGAATGTAGACCATTCATGAAGTGGAAAAGTTGTATTCTTCTGACATGTCTTTGATATCCAACATTAGCACTGTGGACACCTTGATGTAGGCTTGGATATTACCAGCGTGCTCGAGAGCCAACAACTAAATCATTGTGATTCATGCTTGGTTCCCTAGACCAAAATGTGCCTTCAAGTTTTCCTTCATCTCTTCCCAGTTTTTGATCTTCTCAAGGATTCTTCGAGCTTCTAAGTCTTCCACGCAGTTCCTCCACACGAGCTTAGCAGTTCCTTTCAAGAACATCACTGGAATGTTCACCTTGGCTTCGTTTGAACTTCCATTCAACTTCTCCAAGTATTGCTCAATGTCCCAACAGAATTTGTAAAACAACTTAGCATTGCAAGTATCTTCATATGGCTTGGGTTCCTTTATCTTGATTCTCATTAGCATGACAATAGAGCTATGTCTCTTAGCCAAAGCTTGCTTCAAAAATGTAATTTTGTCATCTTGGTCCTTCAACCTCTATGTGACTGCGGAAAGTGTGTCCTCTACTTCGTTGAGTCTATATTGAACATCGTCGATCAAGGTGTCGGTAATCACATTTGCAGTTTCCTGGCACTCCTGAATGACCTCATTAAACCCACACTTCATCTTTCCTATCTTAGTCTCCATTTGTTCGACCTTCTCACCATGCTGACACATTGCATCTATCATTTTTTCGACAATTCTCTCTAAGATAACGAGTCGGTCCTTCATTATGCCTATCTTGGGCTCCCTCTTAGTGTCACTATTGTTTCCATGTGACCCAATCGTGGATGGCTCTCCAAGTATCTTCATTTTACTTGCAAAAGGGTTTGTCTCAAGATTCCTTCAAAACATTTCAATCAACTATGTGATTGGGTCTGCGATGAGTTATGTGATAGGATTGCATTCATTTGCCTTGCCCAAGTTCTCGGTTCACCCTCAAAACTTGGTGTTCTTCCTACTCAAGGGGTGCACCTAGGTCTATCCACAATTCATGACTTTTTCTGCAACTTGGCCCTTCACATCTGTCAAAAACCTCTAGTATGTGCTCAGGTTGTCTCTGTGATGGGTCAGTTCACCAAACCCTCACCAAGCCTATGCTCTAACTTCCTTCTCAATAAGTGTGCCCCACCAAAATCTTTCTAAAAAAAATAGTGGAGAAGAGCTATGATACAACCTATCACGAAGGTGAAAACATGGTGAAGAGATCACCAAAGTGTCTCTCAAATTTTTCTCTGATACCACCTATCATGACCCCACAAGACGTCTGTTCAAATTTTTCAATCGTTCATCTCCCGATGGCATGTGGTACCATGACAGTTCTTACTTGGTTTCTTGGCACACCAAGAATACTTCATCCCGACCAAACCTCTTCACCTAAAGCATACCCATACTCTGTTCTAGGCTACCAACGAGTCACACTACTACTCTAGTGAAACTCTTGTATACTTAGACAATTGTTAACAATTTAAAACTTAGTCATATATAAGCATACATCCATGAACATGAGAAACCAAGAGAACAATTGCAGAACAAACATAGACATACACATAAATATGTGGGCGACACGAATTGTGCCTAACACCTGGCTAAGTCTTTGTTATTGCAAAACAATTACAATATGAGCACTACCAACTCGATTTACAACTTTGGAAGAGTCACATGACTCGCCTCGCCTCACCAAGACACTCATACACAGATTCGTCACACCAAGAGTTTATGTCACAATTGTCTCTGCAACCTCTTGAGATACACCTCAGACGTGCTCACAACCACAGACTTGTTGTCCCTTCGTTACTGTAGACTTTCACCAAGCTAACACAGATTTTGATTATGCCTCACACATGCCTCCAATAGACCTATGTTTCTAGACTTCCCCCAAACCTCCTAGAGCCTCCCACCCTTGGTTACTTGTCTTCCATCTTGCCAGTTCTGCCGCAGTTCGTTGCCTCAAAATTGTTCTCCAAATCTTTTGTCAATATTCTATTCCTTCCTTTGGTTGTGTTCCCCTACTCTTATAGGAACTCCAAGGATCACTTGTGTGAAATGTCAAGTCGTTTGGGTGTGTCGTGCCCCTTCATGAACCCGCACTCAAATGACTTGTCGTGCCCCTCCGTGGACCCGATGCACCCTAACAAGCCCACGTGCCCATCGACCATCATGTCTATTGGATCGATGCGCCCCATCCTTGGGCACACACCCCTTTCCTTGGGCATTCTCCTATGTTGATCGACGTGACTCCTTGAGGGTGTGTTGATGGGGTCGTCCAACTTATTCAATGCGCCCATGTTGTCGAGGGAAGATGGGTCCTTGTGCTCTTCATTTGTTCCATCACCAAATCTTCCCAAGGCGCATGCGTGCTCGATGAGTGTTGTGGGAGACCTTGTAGGATGAATAATGGGATTTTGTATCTTGGTTTATCTATTCATATGTAGAGTTAAAGTAAGTTGTATAAAAAACTAATAATTAAAAAAATAAATTTCATTAATGTTATTGAGTAGGGATATTGATTTCTTTTAAATACAAATCAAAATCAAAATTTTTATTTAATCTTGGAGTATGACTTAAAGCTATTTTTATTTCGAAACAATATTTTGGTTACTTAATATAATGTTATTTGACGAAACTCTCAATTTTTTGTTATTATTAAGAAAACAAATTATCTATCCAAAATTCAAAAATAAAAATAAATATATACATCAAAATCTTAAATAAAAAATAAATTAACAACTTTGAGTACCAAAACATTTTTTTGTTTTTATTAAAAAGAAAAACACAAACACAATGCCCACATAATGTGATATATATATATATATATATATATATATATGATTGCTTCTATCAATTGTTATGATAACTTCGCCACACCAGGATTGGAGTGTATTGGTTATGTCACATTAGGTTAATAATATTTTAAAGATTATTTTAAAATAAACAAATAGAATAAATAATGTGAAAATATAAAATTATTAAATTCATTGTTAAGTTGATAGGCCAAACTTATTGTTAATTAAATAGGCCAATTGAATTTATGACATTTTATATAACAAAGAAAAAATATTAAAAATGATATGGATTATTTTTTTTACATTTAGATGGTTAAATATTATTGTTAATGGTCCATGAAGGATAATTTCAGAATTTCACCATTTAAACTATTTTTGATAGATATGTTTTAAAAATTTTATTATATTATTGATATTAATGTAATATGTCTTACATATATTATATAATATTATATTATATATTAATAAGAAAATATAAAAATTTATTTAAAAAAAAATAAAATTCATTTAAAAAAAAATTATAAATTAGTGATTTGTTGTAAAAAAAATTGAAAAATCCTTTAAATTGGTGATTTTTTTTTTTCATGAATAGATTCTTCCTTAAAAAAATAAAAAACATTTTAATTAATAATTTTTTCATTAATAGGCTCCATAGCACACTAAGGAAAGTGGAGGTTGGAATGAAGTTGCAAGCACACTGGAAGGTAAATTTTTTTGGTGATACTTCATTGTTGAAGGGAATGACTTTAAACAAAAGGTTATATAAAGAAGGGAATGACTTTAAACAAAAGGTTATATAAAGAAGGGAATGACTTTAAACAAAAGGTTATGTAAAGAATATAGAAACTTAAAAATTAAAAAATATTTAATTTAACGGATAAGGTGAGAAGTAGATTTTCCAACATTGATCCCAACCACATTTTTACCTAAGCTCTCAAAATTCACCAAAATATTGGTCATTTTCTCATTGCCCTTCTGTAAAGAAATTGTTGTTTTGAACTTCTATGTCATGAATCTAATGAATTCAAGGTTGGCAATCCGTTCATTTTCTCCAACAAAATTTCAACTTGATGTTCATTAGAAATCTATTAATATTATATTAAATTAAATATATATATCGTTGTAGGTCCAAGAGGGCATCCTTATCTCAGTTAGGTTGGGACATCCAACTCGTATAGAGAAAAGTTAATAGTTGACCTTGCTCCACACCCATTAGATGCCTCGAACCTAAAATCAAGTTAAGTTTGGGTGGTGCAAGAGCTATTTCTGGTGGCCTCAAGTGTTATTTCTTGCATCGACACCTTGAAAAAGGGCTATGACCAAACAACTTATTTTTATCATTTTTATCTTCTTCACTATTATCGATATGCCTTATGCCTTAATAATGGAATTTCTTTATGATAGTAATGAGAAGGGAGGGGAGATTAATCCTTGCCTAATTTAGATATAATTCTGAAATGTGAGGTTCAATTGTTTGGTGTTGCATGCCGCACGCCATTAGAAATTCATGAAGGCATTGTTGTCTGTATATGGATGTTTTCCCTTAGCATGTACCTTAATTAAGGATTGCTTCTTGCTTAAGCACTAAGTTTCATGTGCTCCACTCATATCAAGTAGGTAAGAGCCTTGCATCAACACACACAGAATTTAGCTAATTTTCATGACCTTGGGATAGTTGTCGATAACTTAAGAACAACATTTCCATCACTTTTGAAACAAGAATGATTGAGATCTTGTAACAAGTAAGTAGGTCGATCACCATACCATTTGTGGTTTTTCTTGGACTTTTGGCAAAATCCTATTTATACTAAAAACTAACATTTAAAGGATGACAAATTTAAAACTCAAACGGTATAAAATCAAGAGATCTAAAAAAACATTGAGATCTTAAATATAGCATCAAAGTATATGTATCTAATATTGAGACTATTTAATCTAAATAATATAGATTAAAGGCTAGATATCTTTTATAGTGTAAACTTTGATTTTTATAATACTAGCTCTCCCTCCATTTGAGTTTTATCAACTTGAACGTTTCAATCTTAGGATTTGATAAATGCAAAAAGATTATGTTGATAGTAAGAACTTTGGATTATAAGAATTAATCAATGAAGTAAAAATGAGTAATATAAAGAAACATTTCTTTATTAATTTGAATGTTTCAATCTTAGAATGTGATAAATGGAAAAAAAGTTATGTTAATAGCAAGAGCTTCGGATTATAAGAATTTATCAATATGGTATCATTTTCCAACACAAAAAATAAGTAAAAATGAGTAATATGAAGAGCAGATTGTTTTTTGGGTGAGTTGAACCTAAAGAATTTTTGGGTTGTTGTCACTAGTGTTAAACTTATTTCTTCAATTATAATTTCAATTATATCCTCTTCCTTTTACATTATCTCATCTCACCAATATACATGCACTAAAAGAAACAACGTGTTAGGGACTTAACCCTTCACATAAGTAGAAAAATGTATTCCGATGTAATAAAGGTCAATATTAATAAGGCCTTGCAATAAAGTAGAATAAGTCAAATGTAAGAAGACCTAATAGAAGCTTCCGCTTCTAGAAGGATCTTCCTCTATATGGGTCTATTGATAGACATATTTAGTATAAATAGGAGTAGAGGGTATGAGAACCCTAGCTTGGATATTATTGTAATAGAGCGTTGCTAGACTGGAGGTTGCCCCCTCGAAGAGGCTCGTGAACATTGCTTTCAGTAATCTAAGTGCTCTTTCTGGTGTTATTCTATTATCATTTCAGTATTATTGTGGTGTTATCATGGTTATATTGTTGTTCATTTGCCATTTCTAGCATTTTATTTCTATTCTGCATACTTTTTATATCTGGAATATTACAAGTGGTATCAGAGAACTTTCCTTGGCAGAAAATTGTGGATTAATTTTTTTTCAGGGTAGAGACGTATTCCAACATATTTAAGCCACAGAGATCTATCGTTACGTGCATAAACCCGCGGTTGAGGGATTTATACACACAAGAAATACAAGTGGTTCTTAAGCACACATCTGTTGGCCACCCTTGTAACCCCTTTTGGTACCCCTTCGAGTGGTAGCACATCAGAAAACACCTGTGTACGGATCGGCCTAAATTTCCTGAAGCCTTCTTTAGATAAATCAATCGGCCACCTGACTGTTATAGTTCCATCGAGAACAACACTCGGGAAGATACTCTCTAGTACCTAGGTAGTTGGGTAGTACGGCTAAGGGCACCGTATAGCCTCCTTAGTTAGTGCCCTGAGATATTGGGCCAAGTACTGCTATTGGACCCCGCATGTATATGAGAGAGCTATAGCACAGGGAAAACCCTTGTCTATAGAACCCTTGAATACCTAACCCTTGGGGACGGAAACAAAAAAATTAAAAAAGACAAGATCTATTGCCGCGCAATTGTGTTTGGGTCGCCAAATCACTACACATTTCTTCCTGGTTAAGCATTTGGGCATTTCATCACTGCAGTATTCTTCAGACTAGAGTATAACTCCGCAGGTGTAAAAAAAATAAAAAGTCTGGAAATTTTTGCACCATTATTTGAGACCTATTCCATTGGATTTATCTCTTCGCCCTTATCACATTCATACATATCATTTTTCAGCAAAAATTTTGACCCCACCCACCCTGTTTCGGTTCGGTTCCCTCGTCATCATGGCCCATACCCGTAGCCAAGACTTGGAATCTCACCTCAATACCTTGCAAACTAATTTCACAGAAACCCAACAAGAAGTGAAACAGTCCTCCATCGTCGCCTCAATCGAGGAACTTAAACAAGACATGACTACCCAGCTTGAATCTGTCGTTTCGATGATCTGCACCAAGTTGCATATCCCTGCAGATAACCCTTTATTTGACCCACCTCCACATATCGAAGCTGAAACTTCCTCTCATTCCCATAATTCTGAGCCCAATCACTTTCAGCGTGACCTATGCCTTCCGTGGGTGGATGTGACCAAATTTGATGGCTCAGATCCCACTAGTTGGGTAACCCAAATGGAACATTATTTCTCTTTATATGGCATTACAGATGACTTGGCCAAACTCTGGTATGTTGTTCTCCATCTAGATCAAGAAGATTGGCAATGGTGGCAATGGAGAAAAACTTCCCGTCAAGGGTTTATTACTTGGACACACTTTGTGGCATAGCTTTATGAACTCTTTGATACTGACACCAACCATTTAGGACGTTTGACAAAGTTGAAACAATCTGGAATAGTGGAAGACTTTATAGCTTCTTTTGAGCGCCTAGATTTTCGAACAGAGGGCATGTCTGATGCCTTTTTCCGAGAATGTTTTATCAGTGGCCTCAAGGATGAGATTTGTGCCCATGTCCTCATGGCTCGGCCTCAGATTTGGGTGGAGGATACTAAAAGAGATAAAGAAGCACAACAAGTTGTATCTTCTCAAAACTAGAAACCCTCCTTTATTCCTCGCACTAAACCAGTAAATCCCACTACTCCCTCTGCTCCACTAAAGATCCAAAAATTGACCAGGGATGAAATGGTTGAACGTCAACTCAAAGGCCTTTGCTATAATTGTGATGACAAATATTTTCTAGGCCACAAGTGTAAGGAACAAAATATTTTTATGGCCATCTCAGAGGATGTTTTGGAAGAGGATGTTGAAACTCCCCTTGTGTCTAAGTTACTAGAAACCACGGACATAACCCCTCCCTCAGACCCTCCCGAAGTAGAACCGGTCATTTCCCTAAATGCTCTCAGTAGTTTCTTTGCTCCCCAAACCCTCAAGCTAATTGGTTACATCAAGCATAAGAAGGTCATCATTCTGGTTGATAGTGGAAACACCCATAATTTTGTTCATCATTGTGTTTCCCAAGAAACTCATTGCTATATCCATGCAGTCAATAATTTCCAAATCATGACTGCCAATGGTGGCTCCATGAAATGTGGAGGGCGTTGTGAAAATGTGTGTCTCCAAATTGGTGACTACCACCTGAAATCTCATATGTTTTCTATCGACATGGGCGTTTGTGACATTGTGTTGGGTGCACACTGGCTAAATACTTTGGGTCCCATTCTCATGGATTTCAAGGAATTAACCATACAATTCGACTAGGAGGGTCAAAAGTATAAGTTCCAAGGCATCATTGTCGGTTCACCGGAGATCATTGGTTCCCATCGCATGGAAAAGCTTCTCAAAAAAGGTCATTCTGGCGTTATTTCCCAACTCCATGCCATACAAGCAAGGGAGACACCCTCTGTGCCGCAAGACCTCCAATCCATCCTATCTAAACATTAAGTGGTCTTTTCCACTCCCCAGGGACTCTCGCCTTCCTGTGGTGTTCATGATCATTCCATTCCCCTTATCCCAGGAAGCCTCCCTCCCAATATCCGTCCCTATCATCACCCCTTTTCCCAAAAAATTGAAATTGAGAAAATGTTTCAAGAACTGCTTAACATAGGCGTTATCTGCCCTAGTACAAGCCCCTACTCTTCTCCTATGGTCATGGTCCTGAAGAAAGAAGGTTCTTGGCGCATGTGTCCTAACTTCCGCGCCATCAACAAACTCACCATTAAATACAAATTTCCCATTCCTATCATTGATGACCTCTTGGATGAATTGAGTGGCGTCCATTTCTTTACTAAACTTGATCTTCATTCTGGGCTACCACCAGATCTGTATGAAAGAGGCAGGCATTCCTAAGACTGCCTTTAGAACTCATGAGGGCCACTATGAGTTTTTGGTCATGCCCTTTGGCTTGTGTAATGCCCCCTCCACCTTCCAAAGCCTCATGAATCATGTCTTTCTCCCTTTTCTCTGTCATTTTGTCTTAGTTTTCTTTGATGATATCCTCATTTATAGAAAAACCTAGACATACCATCTTTCTCATGTGGACCACATTCTCCGTCTACTCTCTCAACACCAACTTTTCCTGAAACAATCTAAATGTTCTTTTGGCGCCTCAAAAGTCGATTACTTGGGTCATCTTATTGGCAAGAATGAGGTCAGGGTGGATCCTAAAACGATTGAAGCTATGCAAGACTGGCCTCACCCAAAGACTCTCAAAAGCTTGCGAGGATTTATGGGCTTAACAGGTTATTATCGCAAGTTTGTTAATAATTATGGAAAGATTGCAGCACCTCTCACCACACTCCTTAAAAAGAATTCTTTCACTTGGACTCCAACAGCTTCTCAGGCTTTTCAAACCTTGAAGATGGCCATTTGCACCACTCCAGTCCCGGACCTTCTTGATTTCACAAAGACCTTTGTCTTGGAACGTGATGCTTCAGGGAAAGGTATTGGCATTGTCCTTATGCAAGAGGGTCAGCCTTTGGCATTTACTAGCAAACAACTGTCTGAATGAAATTTGGGCAAATCAATCTATGAAAAGGAAATGTTGGTTATTTTGCATGTCGTTGATGTGTTGCGCCCTTATCTATTGGGGAAACACTTCCAAATTAAGACATATCATCAAAGCCTCAAGTATTTTCTGGAACAACGCATTCCTCCCCAGAGAAACAAAAATGGGTGACTAAGGTCTTTGGGTATGATTATGAGATCATTTACAAGAAAGGAAAAGATAATGTGGTGGCGGATGCACTTTCCCAAAATTATGAAGATGAAGGCTCCCTTTTTTCTCTCTCCTTCATTGTACCAGATTGGCTCCAATCCGTTCGCTAGGAATGGCTACAAGATCCCAAAAGTTCTCTTCTGATACAACAATTGCAGTCCAATTCTCCAGTTTCCCCAGGGTACTCTTGGCTCCATGATGAGCTTCGATACAAAGGTCATTTGTATTTAAGTAAATAGTCAAAACTTAAATACACGGTGTTTTCTAAGCTTCTTGCTACACCCACAGTTGGGCACTCCGGGTTTACCAAAACCTATGACAGGGTCAAACGTTCTTTTTTTCTGGGATGGTATGAAACAAGACATTCGTAATTTTGTGGCCGAATGTGATGTGTGTCAATGCAACAAGGTCGAAACAGTCAAATCTACTGGCACACTACAACCACTTCCTATTCCACCTGCTATTTAGAGGGTGTTAGCATCGGAAGTCACTCCTGGATTGCTTGCAGGAGCAGAGCCCGACACCCATCAATTTAATGCCACGATTTGTTTGTAAAGGGGTGACCGAATGGAGATAAAGACTCGAGCAGATATCACTCTAACTCAGGGACTGTCTCTGGTACGTAAAGAACGAAGGAGGTCTGGAATCCCAACTTCAGCCAGTGGGTTGATTATAAGGTGAGCAGGTGGAAGACTTGGTAGGAAGGGTGAACNCTTACAGCAGTTTGCAGAAGAAAGACTCTGGATGCAAGATCCTCTTGGTTCAGGGTCTCAAGGAACTGAAAGGGGACTTGACTGGATCCTCCAATTCCAAGTCACTCAGTGTTAAGAAAAGTCACAAGGACTGATTAGAGACAACGTAACTATTACAGTGATCCAACATACATCATCCTATAATAGCTACAACTCGACTAGATCCTCCAATTCCGAGCTGTTCTAACATAGTATAACAAAGATGTAAAAGAAACTGGCATTCATAAGGCGAGAAGTCTCAAAAGTCTATACATAACCAGAGTATCAGTTCTTCATTAAAACTTTACAGCCGGGAGCTCTGCTCAACCATCGATCCTTACAAAAATGGAAAAAATGCCTACATATACTTGGAACTAACCCCAGCCCTCAAGGCCCGATCATATCGTGAATTCAATGCCTAACGTTGAGGAGCTTCTCTATCAGGATGGGCTGTCAATCTACCTCAATCAAATCTACCCTCTGCTCCCCTGTCATGCACCTCTTTAATTCAGCATGGCTCGCGCCAAGGGGTAGTTGAGCCCTTTGAATATTGAACTGGCGTGTGCAGGTTTCTCTGGTGAGTTGGAGACTCGGCGTGGCTTTCCTGAAGAGAACTGGTACAAGGGACCCTCCTGGGTCAATTTCAGTCGGGACCTCCATACTTTGCAATAAATGGGTGACGCGAGGCTTCACCCACCCTCCTTCTCCTTTTCTGCTGAGTCGAAGCGGCTCTTTGGATCCCCGAGTGAAATCCCTAATGAAAACTTGACCTAGTCCATAGGTCTCTTCTCCTTTCCTTACGATCTCCTGAACTTCACCGAGACCTTTTATCGACTCTGTATCGGGTTTCAGGGTTTCGCGTTCCCCGCTGTCAAGAGTTCTTGACCCTTTGAACTCCCGATCACTGATTCTCCGATGAGCGTGTGTATGGGTTATCCCTCCTGGCTATACTATGGTCCATATGACCACCTCTTATATGACCTGAGCTGAACCTCTGTCGGGTTTTCGGCGCTTTCGACGTCTCGATACACAAGTCCCCGGGACTCGCGATTCTCCGAGTGCCGATGCACCTTCCGTGCTAGCCCTCCAACTAGGCCCTGGTCCAAGTGACCACTACCATATGCCCTCGACCATACTCTCCATCGGGGTTTCACGGTTTGCGATGTCAACAAGCACGCATCCTCCAGACTCACGATTCCCCGAAACCCGATAGATCATGGCCGTTGACATGTCAACGGTCCGTTCCCCGTCGCGAAAGCCTGCCACCTGTCTTCCACTTGCGGTCCCTAACTCCGTCGGGAAATTCGCGTATCGGGATATCGCGATTTCCAATGTCATGTGCACGAGACTTTCAATACCCCGATCCCCGAATCTGTGGGATCTCTCGCCACGTGTCCCTGCTGACGGACGGTTCTGATCCAGTCGGGAAATCGCGGATCGCGATTCCTACATGCGAGAGTTTCTTGTCTTCGAAAACTCCGATTCTCCTCCTCTGCACACTAGGGGTTAACCCCGGCGCAACTTCTCGAGATCTAACGACTGACGGGATTTCGTCGATCTCCTCTGTAAGATTCTGACTGTCGATTTGCTTTGAGGATGGTTCTCGACTGTTGAAGACAAAACTTTGCCCGCTCGCTTGCTTGACTTGCTGCTACAAAATGGGATTCTCTCGTGATATGCTCAGGTGCTTCCCATGCAAACTGCAGACCCGGGTACGCCTAATCCCGAGACAAGAAATATCGCTAACATTAGGCTCCATGGGGGATAGAGTCATCCCTGCGATGTTCTAAGAACTCATTCCGCAGCTTCAGTGCCTTGCTGTTGGGCTATGGAGTCATTTATTAAGCTGAAAACATACAAAAAGAAAATAATCAAAGAAGTAAAAGACAATATTTACAAACAAAGGTGCCGTCTAAGGCTCAAATAAAACATTTTTTCAGAAAATGCCCATTCACTGGCCTATTGAAAACCTCTTCACCCTCCAGATCTTGCAACCCATAGGTGTTGTTGGAGAAAATCTCATAGATTTTAAAGGGGTAGATCCAGAGGGTGTCGAACTTGTTGTGCTTGCCTTTATCCTGTCTGGGTGAGTCCCATTTAAATACCAAGTCCCCGATCTTGAACTCCTTTTTCTTTACCCTTCTATCAAAAGCCTGCTTGATCTTCTGCTGATGATCGTGGGCCCTGCTCATGACATGTTCCCTGGTTTGCTGCACTTCCACCATCTGATGAATCCTTCTGACCATATAATCAGGCTCCTCTTCAAGGTCCTGGAGGAATTTTTCCATAGGTAAGGCGAGATGAGTAGGGAAAACGACATATGTTCTGTAAACAAGCTGGAAGGGTGTAATGCCTAGGGACTTCTTTGTTGTCACTCGGTCCGCCCATAGAAAAAATTTGAGTTTTGCATCCCAGGCCCTTTTATTGTCTTCCAATAATATTTTAATGAGCTTGATCAAACCTTTATTGGAAGATTTCTCCAGTCCATTTCCCTGAGGATAATAGGGGGTAGAGTGAATCAGTGAAATCTCAAACTGTTCACAGAACTTGACCAGAGGCTCAGACCTGAAGGGGGTAGCATTATCAGTGACAATTCTGCTAGGGAAACCAAATCTAGCCATGACATCCTCCAGGAGGCTGATAATTACTTTGTGAGAAGTGCTTCTAGTGGGAAAAACCTCTATCCACTTGGTGAAGTAATCTGTCGCAGTGAGGATCCATCTGTGCTGGCCACTTGAGGGAGGATGGATTTCTCCAATGAAGTCCAATCCCCACTATTGAAAAGGTGCTGAAACTACTACAGGATTTAATGGCAGAGATTTGAGCTGCTGCTTTCCTGAGAACCTCTGGCATTTGATGCAAGCTCTAATTTCTCTGTAGACGTCAGGGAATAAAGTGGGCCAATAGTACCCAGCCCGGAGGACCTTGTGAGCTGTGGTCTTCCAGAAATGATGACCTCCGCAGAGACCGCTACGGAAATCAAACATAACCTTCTGGGCCTCTTGCGGATCCAGGCATCTTAATAATAACCCTAGGGGGTCTTTCCAATACAGGGTTTGGTCAATGAGGCAATATTTAACTGCCTTGAGCTTTAGAGCTCTCACCTTGCTTTTTCCCAATCCATCAGGAGGCTTTAATTCTTGCAGAAAATACAAGATATCCTTGTACCAGTCGTAAGCTGCTAGTGGTAAGGCACCCTGAAAATGCTTGTTGGATGACTCAGCTTGCTCATTGACGAAGTTAATCCCCAAGGCTTTGTAGTTGGATTCAGCTAGCAATTTGGCTAAACCCTGTCCCTTTATCAACTTGGTGGGCTTAATTTCTAGATCAAATTCTAGAATCTTGGCAATCCACTTACCTCTTTTCCCATCCATATCGGGCTGTATAAGAATGTCCTTCACAGAGGCCGAAGGAACATATGCAATGATCTTTGAGTGCAAGACATAGACTCTGAAAGCTTTGAGAGATTTCACCAATGCATAGGCCTGCTTTTCCATGATCTCGTACTGGAGTTCTACATCTCTTAATGCCCTGCTGTAGAAGGCAATAGGTTGCTCTTGCCCTTGATCATTTCTCTGCAACAAAACTGCCACTACTGTATCACAGGAAGAAAAATAAAATATCAGGAAATCTTTGGAATAATCGGGGCTGATTAGCACAGGTGCCTCAGTCAACGCCTTCTTTATTTGGACAAAAGATTCCCTGGGTTCAGTGGTCCATTTTACTTCATTTCCCTTCCTGAGCATGGTTGTGATGTGTTTCACCAGCTC
>JASDQU010014728.1:117195-142349 GCA_032191745.1 Picea mariana | reverse complement strand
AAAGCTCAAAGACCCTACACAAACCCACTATACAAAGCCAAAGCAACCAAAAGAGCAACCTATTGGGCTAATACCCACAAGTGATGGAGAGTTTCCGCAAAGGGTTATTCAAACCATGTATAGTGACGTGATGTGGTTTTAGGGATGTCTAGTCATAGTCAGACCTAGGGCTGGTATTGTCTGTGGGTGCCTTTGTAGGAGGCGAGCTGTACCCGTCATGGATGCACTTTTTCCAAGCCCTTATTGCCTTATCTTTCTTTATTTTCATTTTTTGCTACAAGCCTTGACGAAGAGGACACTGCCTTGGCTAGGTGGTCAGAGCTGACAGTGTTACCCACTAGTATCTTCGCAGAAATGAGAGGGTTGGCTCGTGATGAGACCCCCCTTCCTTTGGCCATGCAACCAAAGGTCACTGCCCTGGTTTGGTGACCAGATGGTGGCAATGTCACACTGCTAAATACCTATGAACATAATGGGCTAGCTCATGATGAGACCTCCCATCCTCTTAGTTAGGTCTTGCACTTATTTATTTATCATTTTCTTAGGGTCCCTCAGTTTCTTATGAGAGGCTTTTTATTGCCTTCTCGGGGATCCCCNGTTTTAATTTTCCTATGGCTTTTATCTTTTACCAGCTGCTTTTACCCCCTGGGCCTTTAGCCCCTTCTTCCCACAAGACAAGATGTGCCCGGCGGTCATCCTAATGGCCAGACTAAGGGAATGGGATGGATGAGTGGGGTTTTAAGATGAAAAAGTGAGAATATGAGGGGAGTGGACGATGGTTCTTCAAACCCCCTTTGGTGGCTAACCAAAACACATGAATACCAACTTACTAAGCTACCCAATCAATCACCCCAACAATGGTCAAGTGGATTAGTGTAAATTCCAAGCAGTTATCTGAAATGAAAGAGATCTAATGAATACATAAGAGGGTTATAATGATCAAATATGACACATACCATGATACCTCGGACCAATTACCTCATGGAGCAAGAACCTTCTCCGATGCAAGCCCAAGCCGGTAGTGATGGAGGCTGGTACTGCTGACAGGACAAAGTTGGCTGAGAAGAAGAAGATGGGTCCTCCAGGACCATGCTCAGGTCGCTCCTGCTCTCGGTACTCCATATCTAGGACCATGTGGGCCTCGAGACATGATCTCCTAGTTATCCCTAGATATCGGGGATAACAGGTTGCAAGTAACCCCAATACCTTTACTGTGTTTTCACAACTCTGCTTTTATGACTTGATCAAATCAATTCCCTCGTGCTTTCTTCGTGCTGCGTAGCTAAAGACAAGAGTTCTATGTTTGGAGGGCATGGGAAAAATCAGTTATATATTTATTTTTCAAAAGGTTTTCTTTTGTTTTTAAGGCTTTTGTCATAGGTTTTCTTTGCTCTTAAATCTCTCCTGTTTGAACTACTCGTTCATTCAAAATATAATTAAACTTACTTTATTTTTGTTTTTTTATTATTTTCTAAAGTGTATAGAACATCTTTGTTTGACAAATTCATCTATTTTCAACGTACTAAAATGCTTTAAAACTCCACTTATTTATAATCTTTATAACATAGTCTTTATCTCAAATTCCTCAAAATTCCATAAACGTGTAATCGAATGCCTCATGTTCAGGAGAAGCTTTATATGAAAATCTTCAAAACTCCTCTCTCACTAGGTGCTTTATATGAAATTTATAATTCAAGGCTTATGTTCACAAGGGATTTTATATTTACAATGATTCGAACATAAATGATTAAACGAACAACACTGAGGACCACAAAATCACATCTTAAATCAATTGCGATGATCATAATTCTATATACACAAACGATATCATAATGCTCAACATAATAAATACAACATTGTCATGCTCTGGTTTAGAAAATAGGCTAGGAAAACATGTCTTATTAAACAATTAAGTGACTTTTCTCCATAAGAATAATAAACATCTCAACAACCACCGTCACTGCGTTTCTTCTTCACAGGTCCGGTGCCACTGTCATTAGATCTCTCCTTCATAACTTGACAAGTGTGGAGTAAAATATGGCAGTAGTGGATAGTCTTTACTTAATATCCAAGTGTGGAGTAAAACGTGACAAGTGTGATTTTACTTAGAACTTGTTCAAGACCATAATCTCTGCTTGTTCATCATGATTTTCAATAGCTACTTATCACTGTGCCATAACTAGCAGGAAAGAGTTTTGTATTTTTTAAACAGAAATTTGAGAGGAATAGTAATCCAAATGCTTAAGACCACAATCTCAACCATCTCTACTATAATTTTGATTGCAATCTGAACAACAAATCTAATGATTTGAACAATTATTTCCTTACAAAAATCCAAAAACTGACACGATATTGTCATGTGGATGATGAAATGCCATGAGCTTATATTTTAATTTACAAACCCTAATTACTCTAAGATAATTTTAATTCTAGAATAAACCTTAATCTTAACATAACTTTAATCCTAACATAATTTTAAATGATTTTATTCATTTTAATAACATATTGATTATTTTCAAATGCATTTAATTATTAGGTATTTGAAAATAATTAATATATGATTAAAATTATTAGAATTAAGATTTATGCTAGAATTTAAATTATCTTAAAATTATGGTTTTCAAATTAAATATGTATATAAACCTTCATCAACCATAATTATGTGGTTGTGCTAATTATATTTAAATTTATATATATTTTTTTACATGTGGTTTACCTTTTCCAATTAAAAAATGATGAGACTCATTGTAGATGACCTACAATGACTAATAGTATTATACTTCTATCATTTCTTTTTTTTATGGCATGTCTCTTCTAAGTGCACTATGCAATTTCTCTAATATTAGTGAAAATAATCTGAAAGAGTTTTAAAATAAAAATTGATAGTTACAATTCATTAAACATATACATAATTAAAATGTAATAATCTTTAAGAATGATATATAAATGTTTAGAATTTTTATGTAAATTATTTTATATAAAAATTTATATAAGGATAGACATAATATTTAAGAGCATGTGTTTCCTCTTTGAAATCCATAAGTTCAAATCATTAGTAATAAAATCATTGCTAGGAAGAAGTCCCTTATAACACAAACAAAAATGTCTCATACACCAATAGTATATATCTTTACTATGATATTAAACATATATTATTATTGTTATGTTTAACACAACATGAATATCAATCTTAACAAATTGATTTATTTATAAGATAATTATATAATTTTAAAATAAAATCTAAGTTGTATTGTTAAAATTGAATTTTATTATAATCTTTTTTGTTTTAAACTAAATATAATTGATATCAATATTATTATTTTTTTTATTTTTTATAAACATATCTAAATGTAGCCTCCCACTACGGAAACTAGTATCACAACAAATGAAAAAAGGTACATTGTAAAGGAACCAAATATGTCCCTCTACCTTTCGGTACTGAGCATATACAAGCCCATATAGTGTTGACAACAAACTATAATATAATAGATAAACCATAAGAAGGATCAACAATCCCATGTTGGACATAAAATAAGACATAATTTTGTTAAGTTGGGTGCTGTGCGAGATTATGTAGCCGAGTAAGAACCTTTTGAGCTTCATTATGAGGCAACATATCTTCACCAATGCATAACGGATTAGAGAGTGTACCCCATGAACTTGGAAAGTATTCTTAATCTACCATTTCGTCACTATCATTTGCCTAGGGTTGTGAGATTACAATATCAATGCTAAAGATAGATTTAAACATCGCTTCAAATTTATTTTCCAATAAATATTTTGTGGAGGATAGCCTATTGTTAGAGGAATTTTTTCTCCATCACTTGGACGATGAAGGATTTTTTCAACCAATACAGTTTTGTCAACCTAAATCTCTCAGTTTCCCTAGTTTGAGAGAAACCTAGGTCTAGAATCCATCCCTTGAATTCTAATTAAATTTGTTCATTATAGAGACTTTTCCTCTTCTTCATAATTGAAACCTCCATTTGGGATATTTATTCCTTTATTTCTGAGGGTAATATACAATGGAAGCTCCCATAATCCTTACTAACATCTATCTCGAAATTGGTAATATATTGGGGAGTCCTTTAAGAGGTAGGATTTTGATTTTTTTATTTAGGCTTCATACGAGATGCCTTTTTACTAGATTCTTAATCATGACCCCTACTAAATCTCACCATTTTTAGAGGCAATATAGAAACTAAAGTGTAAATATGTGCAGTAAGCAAGTATTTTAGATGGTAGTCATTCACCACTATAATAAATCGGGGGTGGGGGTAATGATAACAATGGGGTAAATCTGAATAGAGGGAAATATTATAAATCGAAAAGGATAAATTCTACCATATGTGTATCCAACGATTGAGGAAAACCCAATTCAACCTCATATGTATCCCAATCTATAGGGGAACCAACGTTTGTAGGTTAACAAGAACTCAAACACGTAAAAAAGAGCTAATTAGGAACTTCAATATTGAGTCACCATGACCAGAATGATGAAAAGATACCCTTCCATAGATAATTGCATGACCTATAGTAGAAACCAAAAACATTTAACATTCACCATTGGGCTTTTGTTGTAATAAAAAAAAATGTATTCTTTTCGTAATTTCCCACGACCACAATACTATGAAAAATTCATTACAGATTATGTGGGTGGGATGGGTTAGAGAAACTATAAAAACCTCATCTTTCTCAACCACACTCAAAAAACTACTCATCTTTCTCAACCACACTCAAAAAACTAATTACATGTACCTCCCCATGCACCATTGGCTATTTAAAAATACATAAGGGGTATTGTAGGACTTTCCTTTTTCATCCCATCTCGAAGAAATTGGATATTAATTTGAAATTATAAATTTATTTGAAAACATAATTAAAAGTGATAATAAAACATTTTTACATATCAAATTAGAATAATCTCTATTTTTATAAAATAAATTAAAATACATAGTAAATAAAAAGTTAAACAAAATAAAAATAACACAAATAATTGTAACATATTCTTCTAAAAGGTAATTTCATTCAATTTTAATATCTCTAATTAGAATAAATACCATTTCACATTAATATTAACATAAAACATAATAATCTCGGATGGGGTGACAGGTGGAACACAAACGGTTCCAGGTGGAGTTAGGCCCCATAGTGAGCTATTAATCCCTTCCGCCAACCTCCGCCCCTCCGGTCTGAATGACCCGCACTCATCATGGATTAATGGTAGTGCGCTGGGAACTCCAAGGAAAATTAATGTAGCCTTGCGCGAACCAGGCTGGGCGTACCAAGAAAGGCACCTGCACCAAGCTTGGAGTCACCTTAGCCTTCATGGATCCCACCCATGTCAATTCACCAAGCACTATGAAGGCCTGTGCTCTGGGTCATTCTCTCATGCCTTCTCTGCCTTGTGCCCTGGCTCTCCCATATCATTTTTGCCTTGGTCTTGATTGTTTGGCTGCCCATGGTCATTCCCCCATTGTTCATCTAGCCCAATCCTCACCTAAACTCTCACACCGTGCCTAGAGAGAGGAGCAAGTCGAGAAGGGGTATGTTGTACTACAACTCCCTTACGAGATGCAATATACGCCCCCTCTCTCATCTAGCCCTCATAATCACTAGTTGTCTTGACCAACACCATAATCAGCCTCAACAACCCTAGTCTCCCACACCCCCTCCCACCAATGACCCTCAAAGCTTCTCACTCAAGGAGGAAATTATCCATCCCGAGAATTTTTCTCATCCACTTAGCCTTCTCCCATGAATTTCCCCACCCAGTACCCACACTCCAGACCATTTTTATGGCACTGTAGAATGCGTGGTGGAGGAATAAATTCCTCCCAGCTGGAAAGTGGCTACTCCAATTACAACAATGGAGGCAATGGATGAAGTGGATGTAGACTTGGATGTAGTGGATGTAGATATGATGGAGCAACCAACTCTTCCCACCCCAATTTGACTTCCAGACGAGCACATTCAACTCATCTTTGAGTTGCGACATAAAATGGATGAGCAGGCACAAATTCAACAACTCTTGGGACAACGTCTGGACCTCCCATTTGATGCGATGATGACAGATCCTGCAAGAAAATGATGCCCAACTTGTGGGAAGATAATTGTCCCAACCTACAACTCCCATGGTAGGTCGAGCTTGAGCTCGCACTTGGAATAGCTCTCCCAGGATAATGTTTTTATTTTGGTTCAGTAATTATGCAGAGAATTGAAATTCTCTATCAAGAACTGTAATACAGTTGGTCATGGCCACTGCTCAGTCGATCACTATGATCCTTTTTGTTAGTTAAACATGGTTACTGTCATGTCCAACAGTTATAGTTGCACTTGATTTTTTATAGCCACCTGTCCTAGTTTCCCAGCTGTGGAACGACAAGTGACAGACTCTTGATTTTGTCATGACATGTATATATGTAAATATCAATATATAGTTCTCTTTTATTTACAAAATAAAATAAAACAAACCATGATAAAATATTATTGTTGACTTGTATATAAGATTTTCTTCATTTTCTCACTTTTCTTTTACTTAGAAATATTTGGTTCATAGTCGGTTCATAACTCTTTAAAAGTTTCTTGTTACACAAATTGCACTTGTTTTCCTCTACCGTATCCATAATGAACCATGTCTTAGTCACTTTTTCAAGAGATTTCTTCATAACCTCGAGTTTGCAGGTTGGTGGATTCACGGGTTGATGTTTTCATTTCTTATTTAACCATTTCTTTGTCGTCACCAAAAAAAAACTTTTATTTTCTCTACGATCCTCATTTTGAGTCCTATACTTAGAACATTTGGTTTTCTCCACCGTAGGGCGTGGGTCCCATGTATTGAATAATACACCTCTTATGAGTCTGATCGATTACAACACTTAACCATTTATTTTCTTTTAACAATACTTAGCCATATTTTTGTTTTATGGTGGGTTCACGGGTTGGAAGAATCACAAGTTCACCATGTTAACCTTTCGATGCCCTAATCCCCACCGTAGTGTTCTCGAGATACATTAAATGCTAATCCTGTCGAAGACAAATGCTAAATAAATTATGAAAATTCCATTACTAATGGAAGAATTATCGAGGTAATATCATTTATTTTGTATTAATTTCTCCATTGAAAAAGAGGATTTAAGTTCTATTCATGAGAAAATATCCATTTTATAATCATTATTTTAATGAATTATATTATAGTCCACTAACCTCATTAGAATGGCTACAAGAACACAATTGTGTTCTATGGAGAAACATTGAATCTTTTCGGACGAGAAGACCAAAACTTTCAATAATCATTATCTTACTGGTAATATGCTACATTTCCATTACTAGAAAGAAGTGAGAACATAATATCGACATCAGGGATTGTTGTATCTAGATGTGTACCCTATGTTTTTGGCTATAAAGAAATTGTCTCATGGTGTGCTGATAAATTTGTTTCAAGCTGAAGGGTGACTCAACTTCAAAGTGAATCCTCCATTTCCTTAACATCGTTTGTTTTTAGAAAGATGCTGAAATTACTAGGGGCTACCATTAATTTTAAATGAGAAGAAGAAAGGAACTTCTTCAAGAACAATAACAATGGATTCGATGTTTTACAAGAATATTTATAGGATCATGCAATAATTCCAGTTGAAATATCAAGAATTCAAGTCAATTTATTTAGGAACCCTTATTGAGAACTTGGATGGCTCTTCACTAGAATCACTAGTCAAGAATATGTAAAAACTATAACTCGGTTGGCCCTCTATATTTTCTATTTTATAGTTCATAAAGAAGCTATATTTGATTGGGGAAAAATCATCTCTCTTGAAATTTCTTCACATCTGTCAAAATTCAAGAAAGAAAGTAAATTCTATATGGATACTCACTTAATATTTTCTATTACTTATTTTGATGTGTTTAAGGGTTTGACTACCAGGAAAGGGTAGACTACAAAAATTGTCTAGTAAATATATAATATCATGCTCTATGGAGACATAAAGATACCTATTACTTTTATAAAGTATAGAATGAATTCATGACTATTTTCATGAGTCTTCACTTTTGGGAAAATACAACTAAACTATCATTAGAATCAACAATGTTTCTGATCAAAAGGGGAAATTTAGAGAAAATGGAAGATTATGATGTAATTAAAATTTTTGGTTCTCATTAAAGTCCTTTCTTTCTTCCTTGGTACATTTCAGGAAAAGCATTCATCATTGAAGTTGCTAGACAATATATATTTTGGCTGCACTCTTTTCATGAGAAACGAAAGAGGAAATTTATCCCATTACCATGGAAAGTTGGAGAAATCGTGTTAAGGGGAATTTATAAGATTTATGATTACTTAACTTACCTTAATAAGTACAATCCAAAGTATGTAGAAAATATAAGGGTTTTGATCCAAGTCATATATTGGTTGATCATATCACATTAGTTAGATTCAACAATGCATTCACTAATACACTTATGTTTGAAGAAGAAGAATGTACTGCACATGATGTTCCAATACATTCTCTTGATGATATTCAAACCATGGCGAGTTTTACGTCCCAATATAAACAAATAGGAAAATGTTCAAATAAAGAGGTACTCAACCTCTCGTGGATTCACAAAAAGGTAGTTTACCCAAAAGAAAGTCTCCAAGCAACAACATCGCAACATAAAAAGATTTCAAACGGAAATTCGAGTGGTGGTGGTGGTGATAAAAATCTTCCCTAAGGAAAAATTAAAAGTCCCCATAAGCTTCAAGTAAAGAGAAAAAGAAAAAATTCTCAGCGGGAAGAAGTGAAACAACTTATATCTGAAAATGATATATCGCTTGAAGACATGGACCTGGAGGTTGATATTGAAAACATTAATTTTCCCGATGAATAACATAAGCTACAATAAAGTCAACAAGTTGCACCTAAACTAGCCACACAAGAAGAAGATTTCTCAGAAGAAAAGTCAATTTCAATACAAAATGTTTTATTTGAAAAAAAATCCAGAAAGATAATTTTTGAAGGGTTTGACCCAGAGAATAAAAAAGGAAAATGCCATTTTGAGTATGATCTCAATAAATTACTTCCATCTGAAAATTGCTAAAATACATAATATAATATAATAGAGGATGCTTTATATGTTTCAATTGATGACATGGAGGCACAAAATATGAAATTAAAGGAAATAATTAAAGACCTAGAGTATACATTGATGCCACCTCCTATTCTTGCAAGTCCATTGGAAACTATCAAACCTACAACACCATATTTAAAATTAAATTGAACATCAATTTTATTGGTCCCTATCACAAAATTTATTGAAGAAAATATTAAAAAGAGAATGTCTCTTATCATGCAACCATGGGATGTTGGAAGTAGTATTGTTTATTTTGGTTCTAAAATAAATTCTTTTAGAGATTTCCTCCAAGGTGAATATGAACATGAAGAAGGGTTTTATAAATATGTAGTCACTACATTTCTTATGAAGGTTTCAAATATGATTGAGATGAAAAGGAAAGAAGAATATTTACCTTCTCCTCTTTGGATAAAACAACTAAATGCATGATGTATTAAGGAGATAAATATTCTAAATGAAATTATTGAATAATGTGATGATTTGGTTACTAAAAAAGAGGGGTTATACACAATATTAACTGAAATCGACTTAGCCAGAACAACAATAGAACTACATGACCCTAAATTAATTATAAATTATATAATCATGATAAGAGAGAAATTTCAACAAGAAGTGGAAATATTAAATGGTTGGTCAACCAAGAAATTTAATATCATTGAATATAATGGAAATGAAGTTGAGAATTGGTTGCTAAGATATGCAAACAAAAAAAGACATTTTAGATGTTCTTAGCCAACTTTCATTTGAGTTAACAGACTTGGAGGGTATATTGTTCAATATAAAAATTAGACATGAAATAAATGTAGCTCCAATGAAAGATTATATTGAATAATGGTTAGGCCACATGGGTGTAGAACGATTGGTAAGTGTCGTGTAAATGGAAATAAATGTAAAAAGGAGGTCTCAAGTTTGATTCTCACCACGATTTACGTGTGACCCATGTTTGCGGGCTGTGTGGATGCACCTGGAGGTTATAGAGGTAGCAGACGAGAATCAAACTCGTGTCATGCGAGTATGATAACTGTGAGTTGCCGATTTTGTGAGTCAAAAAAAATATATTGAAGAATGGTTAAATACAGCCTTAATCAAAATTACAAAGGAAAATCAAGGGGAAGCAGTTAATACCGACCATGAAACCATCATCAAAGACAATATAAAGACACTAACATGACATAAATGATCCATGGGATTCCATCATAGTAAGTCTATATTGATCACAACTTCTTCTTCCCTTCATAATTCATCTAGTTATATTTTGTCCTTCTTTGAGAAGAATATAACAAAATTCTGATGGAATTCTTATATTCTTTTTAGGTCATGTTGTTGTATCTGTTCCAGACTCATTAATTCTTCTCTCATAAGTTAGATTGTGCATTTGAGTAGGTTATTTTTGCAATTAACTGCAGAGTATGATCCTTTCTAGAAGGTCGTAACAAAAGGATGAAACTGATAAGGTTCCTTTGATATAAGGATTGATCTAGGAATGGGATATATCTTTGAATTTACTTCTTTTATTGGTAGAAACCCTAGTCACACTTTTTGGAACACATCCAAAAATTATATAATTATGGGCTATTGTTGTGATTCCATGCTTGCTTCCTCTATAAATACTGTGACATGAATGGTGTATCATTTATGTCACTTGTACACATTATAATTGGCCAATATTGATGGGATTTTCTTAACAAATATGCAATTCTTTTCTCCTTTAATGCTTCTAATCACTCCCTTGTTGTCCACATACACAATATTATTTTCATAATAGTCTACCAAGTTCCAACCTATCTTGTCCTATTATTTCATTATAATCTTATGGTAAACTTGTTGAAACATATTCAATTTCTACATACTCTCAATTCTACCATGTATTGATCAATTATTTGGTTAATCCTTTTCTTAGCACCATTTTCTAGCTTCACCTTCCGAGGGTATTGGATATTCTTATTGATTATCTAACATTTGGTCACCACTTTAGGGGGCATGGAATTGTGGTTACTCCCTATATCAATCAAGGAAATGAAAGGTTGGTTTCAAATGCTACCTCTAGACTATATGAGGGAGTATTAATGATTACAATTTTTATTTTCCACTACTACATAAATATTTCTCTTAATACATATCTCACAATATCCTTGAATCCCAAATGGTTCATAGATCCTTTTATCTGGTTATTCCTTTTTGTTAATTAGTAGGATTTGTTCCCATGTACTTCAGGTTAAAAACATTTTAAACTTGGTTTCATCTGTCCCACATCCTCATGGGATTTTCCTTCTTTCGTAGAATCATGTAGTGGGACCATATGAAATTTTTGTTGATCATGATTCCTTCTCCAAGTACTCTAGTTATGGATCCTCTTATGAAAATTTCCACTCAAATATTTTGTTTATTGAGCCTCATATCCACATATTGTAGTCCTCTTCATTACCTCTTATGATGTATCTATCATGAATTTTATAAAATTATCATTGACATGGTCACTGAGTTCTCCAACAATTCTCCCAACTCTTTCAATAGGTCTATTTACATACTTGTCCATTTATAAAAAAATGTATTCATAATATTATTCTATTATACAACCCTATGTGAGTAATCAATACTAATATCCTTTATTTTGGTAGTGCCCCTCTCCGAGTAATATTTATTTATTTATTTAATTTTTTTTTCTTCTGAAAATGAGTCATAAACTAATCCCAATATAGGTTCTATTCTTCTATTTATTACTTCTAGTTTAGACGTTCCTATCATAGATTTTCATCATTGATAAACTAGTAATAAAAACACTTATTATTTTCAAAACCATTGAGATCATAGAACATCATGGGCCCCTGAAAGTTCACTAGTCATGACTTGGCCTCATTACCTTTATTTATGATCTCATTCAAAGAGGAAACATTCTTATTTCATAGTTCACAACCCAATTTATAACACGTAAAGGATATATTGTAACTAGCTTCCTAATCCTATAATGGTCTCCTACCCTTATTTTCTATGTTATATCCAAATCCTATAACATACCATTGTTCTATTGGAGGTAAGAGGACTTTCCTTTAATTTGAAATTTTAAATTCTTCACTTCCCAATACAAATCAAGGATCTGATGGTCACTAAAGGAGGGATGACCTTGGCTAGTCCCGATACTAATACTTTGAGTCTGTGAACTAGAAGTAAACATACCCAACCACAGATGTAATATAAGAAGGCACATAAGTCATCAACAAGTGTTATTTTCCTTGAAAAAAATGTAAGACCATTTTACCTCTATTTTATCTAAATGCACTCTTCCTAGGGTTAATCCATAAACTTAGTTTCACTTTCTGGCAAGTTAGGCACATGAAAATGGACTATGCATCGATGTTTTACTCGATCCATAATTTAATCCACTAATAAATGTTTGAAACCTCAATTGAAGAATTAAAACCTTAATGGAGACTTTCAAAACAAAAAAAAAAATATTTATGTAAAAATAATATCAAATAAGGATTTTAAAATACTTCAATTAAGGGATAAACCTCTATTGAGGGATTGAAAGTCCATAATTCCTTCTATAGGTTTTCATCAAACTACAACTTCTAGTAGTTGAAGTGCCTTCATCACTTTCATGGAAGGTGATAGACTTGGTTCATGTAGATCCTCCATTGAATACTCTATGCAATGACATAATTTTTTTTTTTTGGATTTCATTCTATAATTTTAAGTTTTTTTTTGTTTTACCAAAATTATATACAATTTTTTTTTCTTCCAAGAAACCTATAATTTTCCTAATTATATTCATTATAGAAATTCTATGTAAATCATGCTTGGATTTTTTTTTGAAAACTATATATTGAACACTAGATCATGTATAAACAAAAGTCACTTGTTAATTTTTATGGAAATTTGAAAGGACAATCATTTAATTAAATAAAAAAATGATGCATCGAATAACATCAATATTTTTTTGCAAAAAAAACAAAAATATTATTAGAAAACAAAAATATTATTAGAAAGACAACACAATTCCTTATATAAATTTTTTGTTGCAAGTCAAATTTCACAATGCATTTTTTGCAAAAAAAAACAAAAATACTATTAGAAAGACAACACAATTCCTTATATATTTTTTTTCCACTTAAAATTTCACAATACATGTACAAGTTTCGGGCTTCAATTTAAAAAATATTTAAAATTTCAAATTCACATTGCCACGTTTCACCAAAAAAGTAGAACTCATATTGATAGATTCACCCCTTATGGCTTTCATACTTTCAAATGTTGTTTACTAAGTCTTTGTACTAACTCAGAAAAAATGGATAAACATCGTCTTATTCAATAGCTCGTAGAATTATCACCAAATTATAGAGGGTATAGATATTACAAAGCTTTTCTGATAACCTTATTCCTTCAAAAAACAACTTGTACATGAACGAATGGTTTTCTTATCATGCAGTCACTATTTTATCATTAAAAATATCAAATCCCTAAGATTCCACTAGGGGTGTGTGAATATTGCAATCAGATTAATAAAATTTTTGTACATGAACGAATGGTTTTCTTATCATGCAGCCACTATTTTATCATTAAAAATATCAAATCCCTAAGATTCCACTAGGGGTGTGTGAATATTGCAATCAGATTAATACAAATTTGTATTGGTATGAATGTTTTGTTCCCTAACGTGGATAGAGAATGTATATTTATATACATGATTAGCAATAAAAGGAAAATTTTAAACTCGTTAAGGATACCATTCATCTATGTGAATAATTACAGTCCTATGTAAGATTAGTCTACACAAAAATTAAGTAAATTGAACTACCATATTGAATTGAAATTTTTTCCAGAAAATGATAATAAAGCTAGGTGACAATACATATTAAAATTTTAATTATAATAAATTTTAGTCTCAATATATAATAAAATGAATTGAAATTAAATATAGTATAATTTATATGATATTTTTTTTCAATAAACTATAATCAATTCTACATTAATAATTATAAATTAAAAAAAAATAAATTTTATTTTTAAAAGGATGTGTAATTTTGAAATGAAGATAAAATCCAAAAAAAAAATGCGAGACAGTTAAAATTACGCAAAGAACATATAACTTAAGGAAATCACCATTATTTACGAGATGAGATGAAGCCAGAATTACAATAATGCAATTCTAAGTTACATTTTTTGAACCTCAAGAAGGAAATGAATGATATTACTATCATTTCATTGTGCAAAGAGTGGTCTATAAATTCTTTATTTGCATAATGTGCAAGAGACACATATTTGCGTCATGTGCAACACACACACATGTATATATTAATCATCAAGGTCCCCATTTAGTCCCCATTTACTTATGTAGTACACAGATTTATACACAATTGGATGTATATATGGAATTTTTGTGTTATGTATAATTACATTATGTGCAACACACACATGTATATATTAATCAAGGTTTCCATTCACCTATGTAGTGCACACATTTATACATAATTGGATGTATATACAGTCTAAGTGGGTCTAATGGTTAAGAACATGTGTTTCTTCTTAAGAGGTCACAGGTTCAAATCCAGAGGGGGGTAGGGTATGTATATCTTCATAAATTTCACCAATCAAATCGCTGAGCAGAAAAGGTCTCATACACCAACTTGGTGTGCTGGCTTGACCGTGACCTTAAAAATAGATTATTATTATTATTATTATATTGAATTTTTGTGTTATATATAATTTCATACACATATTCAAAATTTAACCACACAAAATTCCCATTTCATATACTCAAAATTTAACCACACACAATTCCCGCTAGTTATATATATAGAGTACCATAACTACATACCTCACATTTTCCATATGTATGACTCCCCACCTTGATACATGGGTTTCTAGTTAAATATATAGAGTGCCATAACTACGTACCTCACATTTTTCATATGTATGACTCCCCGATACATGGGTTTATTGTAGGTGTGGGTTCGTACAAATGAACCCATACTTATAGACTTACCCAAGGATATTGGGGGGTTGGGGACGTGGGTGAGATAGTGTGGGGGTGTTAAGAACATTTATATATGAATAGAAAACAATTAACAAAAAAGAAGGCAATACAATGATTTCCCATATCACACGAATAACATATAACACTTTCCATTCCATGATTTATAGATTGAATTGATGATTTATATATTGCATGAAGGTTGCACTACCTAGAGTGATGGTTAAGGAGAGGCTAGCATTCATGGGGCATTTACAAGCATTCAAAGGAAGTTTCCATGAGTCATGGATGAGTTCTTAAGTTTTGTCTTGTTTCTAGGACTATAAAATAGGTTAAGAGGATAGAATTCAATGATACTTCTAAGGGAGGTCATGTGGCCATGGGGAGTGAAATTGCACACTATACGTGACGTAAATATGTGTAATTTCTTGATTTTGATGGGGTTTTTCATTTGCTAAGGTTTTGTGTAGTTTTGGGGATTACAATGGCTTAAAAGGATTGGCCTTTTCCTATGCTCCCTTAAAAAAATAAGGCATGTATTAGTTGTTCGAGATGAGAATATGGGTGTTAGCTTTGTTGTGGTTTCAATTTGAAGGAGAACTAAAGGTTGTAGCTTGGTTCTTTGTGGTAGTAAGGTTGTAAATTAGGGTTTTTTTCTTTTCAAAAATATAAACATAAATGTTTTTTTTGAGATGAAACTCTACAAATTGTATGTTATTTACATATATGTGTGTGCATATGTATGTATCTATTATGTAAAATAAAATTACAGTGATGCAATTTTTTTTCATTCAATTAAGTATATTTTCCACTTAGTTTACAATGAATAAAATTAAAGCGATGCAAGTCTTTTTATTCAATTAGGTACATTTTCCACTTAGTTTACAATGAATGAAACTACTCTTGATTTTGAATGAAATAAACAATGCTAATAAAGGGTTATAAACCTATGCTTTGATACCATGTTTAATGCCCATTTAATAAATAAATATAAAACCAAACCTGAATATATAATTAATGAAAAACTTTAATAAAATTTCAATAACTTAGAAAGGCAACGATGATACCCATCATGAAGAACCAACATACTTATAAGTCTCCTGGCTTTAGAAGTGTAACCCTATCTTTATTCTTGAGAAAATTCCACAAGAAAAAAAATGGGGACGACTCTCCACCCAACCGTAAACCATGCTACCCAAGGGAAACAAGGTCACCCCCGAGCCCTAATATACTACTAAACCAACATTCTTATGCCTTCCTCTCTCTATAGACCAACCAAAGAGATATGATTATTTCATCATTCATTTCCCTGTTTATATAGACTCGATCTCGTAAAGAATTGAATCCCTCGGGTTCATTTTTTATTATTTATTATATTTTAGGGTTTCTTCATTGAATACTGTTTGCTATTCAACCATTCTCTTTAATTACCCAAATTTCCATAATCATTATTTATTATGACCCGCTTTAAGTATAATTATTAAATATTTAATTATTATTATTTATTCCAATAAGTGTTTATTATAACCATTTTATGAGAATTATTATATTCATGATATTATTATTATTATTTATAATTAATAATAATATTGTGGGGCATGATAGATAGTGACCATGTTTGACTATGGTTGACCATGCCCATGGTTGACTATGGTTGATCGGTGTTTATTATGGTTGACCATTATGTCCAATCAAAGTATGCTATGACACTACTACATTGCATTGTTGATTATGTTTTGTTCATCACATTGTGACATCAAGTTTTGTTCGTCACATTGTGACGTCAACTTTTCTTCGTCACATGACATCGTAACGTTATAGTCATAAAACAAACAATCATTATTAAATTATTAATAAATACATTATTAAAGTATTAATACATTAAGAAATTAATAATGTATTAATACACTAATAAAATAATACATTAATAAATTTATAATATACATTATTACATTAATGTAATGTATTTTTTTTTTGTAAATTCTAGAAATATTTTATTAAAAATACAATAATAATACAAGAAAAAAATCAACAATGAGCTATGGGAATATCAATCTGAGAATTTTGACAAAAATGACCTGGAAAATGAGGCCTGCCCAAGATGGGAAACCAATCTAATAAAGATGGACAAACATGCCTTCCCTTTGAAGGGAAACTAGTCTCACAAAAAGCAGTTAAAATGTTTGACACTATAATTACTGTCATGAAAACAGAGACTAAACTACACTGTGAAAACTGAAAATAAACAAGATCTTGGTAATTAAACAAGATTTCCAAGAGCACTTGGAGGGTTGTCCGGAGGGAGATCTTCCTCAATGGGACAGCCACCGAAATCATTGTCACTGTAAGAGATGGTGTTTTCTAGGTTCGCTTTTTTGATTGGTCGACCTCCGCTTTTGATGGCGAGAATCGTTCGCTAGATTTTCTTGCTAGGTTAAGCCTTTGCTAGATGATTTTATTTATTCTTTAGTGGAGCCAAACTATAGCGCTCTGGAGGAAAAGAGTGAGCTCTGGGGGAGTGAGGCGATCTTGGTGAGTTGGAAGGGCTTAGGAAAAAGACACCTGGGAGGCTGAGGAGGGAGCATGCCGGGAGGCTTTTCATGACCCAATAGATGTTGTGATCCCTAGGGGTGCATCAAGTGGCCAGGAGAGAGCCAACTAATTATTCCTCCCAATAATGTAACAATTGTCGAAGAGAATTTGGAACTGTACAATCATAACCATCTTGTTTTGTTGTGATGGGAAGAGGATTTGTTGTGGACGCATGACCTCCACGACCACCTCTTCCCAGACTGGGGGTGGAATGCCTTCAGGGAGGCATTGGAAATATTTAGAGAAGGAGGGTGAGCCACAACCACCTCTGAATGGTAGGTTCACCATTGATTGTGGTGGAAAAGAGATGCCAGTCAGGGGGGTATCTGTTGGCACAATGAGCTTTGAACAACAGAGCCATGAGCTAGAGTTTGAGATGATGAGGGTCGAAATGAAAATTTCCATATGGAGCATATACGAAGGGCGTTCAATGCCCACATCCCTTGCATTCATTTCTATCTAGGCCATCATCCTTTTTATCTAAAAGAGACAAGATGGAGTGAGTGGCAAAGTTAATTTCCAATACCTTGAGGTAAGAAGGGATTTAATGCACATGAGTGAAGGAAGAGGTGGAGTCCCCATGCCCATTGGAATGTGCACTGGAGAGGGTCTTAATGGTTTCCAGGTGGAGAGAACCCACATTTAGGTTTCGAGAGTCCCTGAGAGAGATTTTGATATAGTCTCATCTAATAGAGTAATTTGGAAGCTCATCTAGGTCATAGTCCCAAAGATTAGAGTTATCCATAAGTCACAGTGGAAATAAATGGAGTTTATAGAATCCAGAGGTATTTTAGGATTAAAGTCCTTTTGGAAGACATGGTGGAAAGAGATGGAGTCTATAGAATCCAAAAGTTGATCCAAATGATGAAGTCGTTGGTCCAATCTCCATTTGGGAGAAATTTTTCCTCATTAAGATCCATTTTGTAGACAAATTTCCATGGAGATGATGAGTTAAGAGTCACCTTCAGCCATAAGAGGGAAGATAGATATTTGATGATAAATTTGGAGACCTTGGAGAAGACTTGAGAGTTCTTCTGCATTGTTGTTTTCGTAGCCTATAGCTCCATAAAAGAGTTGAAGAATTGCACCAAATTTGTCTCTAAAAACCCCTTCAAAACCAGCAGGGCCATGATTACCTTTAGAGCCTCCATCAAAATTGAGTTTGAAGAAACTGCAAGGAGGGTGGCCCTAGTGATCCGAACTAGAGGGTGGCCTCATGTGGGAATCTAGAGTTTTAGAAGGGTCCATGTTGAGGTAAGGGGTGATGTCCCATAGATAAAGTACCATTACGTCATTTGGCAGTGCTTTAAAGTCTTGGTCAGACTAGGGGTGGAGATGAATCATTTCCAACATCTATTTTCTACAGGTTGCCCAAAGGATGTCCTTAGACAATGAGCTTTCTTGGAACATTATCTGATTATGCTCTTTCCAAATGTTCTAGAAAATGAATTCTGCGATCATTTGCTAGAGACAATTGAGTATAGGTTTCTAGTAAATATTGTCGGCCCAACATTTTCAATATTGGGTAATATTACCATGAAATAAGTCATATCATCTACAAATAATCACTACATTGTCCCATAAACGGTTATAGGTGGGGAAACTGCCAACGAGGTGATATATGGATTCCTCTTGGTTTAGAAAGAGGGCACATCAAGATGGTCCTAAAAATCCTCTTTTAAGAATGTTGTCCCAAGTTAATATGCGCCTGTGATGAACTAGCTAGAGGAAGATTAAGATCTTGGGACAAGTTCTAAGAGACCAAAGTTTGGATCAGCAAGGATCCAATGGATCTGGGTGGGGGGGGAATTAGAAGTTGATTGAATTATTTAAATGTAAATGAACCTTATGTAAAATACCCCCATTTGACCCTATCATGTTCCTGGAAGATGCAAATTCTCCATTTATGCAAATCTTGTTTGATGCTTGTTCTAGTTTCTGCTGGAAGATGTAGAATCTCTCCTTGAAGCAGTTTCTAATTCCTAAAATTTTGTTGATTTGTTGTTTCCTAGAAATCCTTGACGTTTGTGTTTCCTTGTGGAAAATATGTTACTATCTTTCAAGACTTGGGACATATTTCCAAGAGTCTATCCATAAGTTGGCATGGGCTCCGTCTCTGATTTCCCAAAAGTTGTGTTGTTGAATGATATGGCACTAGAGTTTTTTTGAGTTCCAAATGAGAGAACGTTGATAATTTGGAGTGAAACAGATCAAGTTATGGATATCCCAACTAGGTGCATATTTTTGTGCCAGAGTTTATCTCATAGACTGGTGTTTTTAGAAACCCAATTCCACCAAGTTTTCTCCATGAGAGTTTCATTTCTCTTGATTGGATCCCTTAATCCTAAACCTCCCATGTGTTTTGGAAAGAAGATTTTGTCACATTTTACCAGAGCCCATTTTTTAGTGTTATTATCATCACTCTAGAGGAAAGTGCATTGTATATTTCAAATGGATTGGAGAACCCATTTGGGAGAGACAAGAACAAAAAAGAGGTATAGAGGCATTGGTTGCAAAAAAACCTTTATGAGAACTAGACATCCAACCAGATTTAGGGTTTGAAAATCCCACAAAGAGTTCTTTTGGGTAAAATTGTCAATAAGTTCCCACCAGGTGGAGTGTTTGAGGGTTGAGGAAATCATAGAACCACCCAAGTACTTGGAGGGGAGAGAGGAGGTGGTGAAACCCATAGTTATGGAAATGTTCCTTTGAGTAGTGTGGGGAGTGTTGAAAAAAACGCTGAGATATTTGTCCAAAATGATAGAGGATCCTGAGGTATTGGAAAAAGTGTTGAGTATGCCCAATAAGGTTCGATATTCTTGAATTTAGAGGTGGGCCATGAGAAAGTTGTCATAAACAAATTGTTGGTGGGTTAGGGGATAACTATTGTGAATATGTAGGCATTTTAGGGAGCCAAATGAGAAAGCATTGTTTATAATATGACCTAAAGCTTCATCCATGAGGATGAAAAGGAAGGGGGAGAGGAGGTGTCCCTGGTGGATATATAAGGAAGGGAATAAGGTGGGGGAGGGAGATCCATTGACCAAGACATAAAACAAAATTGTGGATAGGAGAGAGATGATCCAGCGTACCTAGTCCCAACTGAAGCCGAAGGAAAGGAGGACCTTTTCTATGTACTCCCAGTTGAGGCGATCAAAATATTTGGAGATATATAGCTTGAGAAGCATTCCTGGTTTCTTGGTGTTTTTTAGGGTGCGAATAACTTCATGAGACAGAATGATTCCATAAAGAATATTTTTTCCCTCGACATAACCCATTTTTTCACGGGAGAAGAGAAGGGGCAGGAGAGGTATTAATTTGTTGGCTATTACTTTTGTAATAAATTTGTAAATGAAATTGCAAGGAGATATAGGCTTGTACTTACTTGGGGAAGTTGTGTTTTCTTCTGTAGGAATCAAGGCGATAAAGGTGACGTTGAGAGATGGAAGTACCCTTTGTTTGTTGTGGTATTTCTCCACAATATCCAACACCTCTAGCTTTAGCAGGTCCCAACAAGCATGGAATAATTTGAGTGTAAAACCATCTGGCCCGGGGGCAGCAACTTCCTTCATTTGGGTGACTGCGTGTTAAACCTCCTCTAAAGTGATTGGGCGCATTAAAGAGGCATTTTGATGATAGGTGACTAAGTGGGGGATTGGATTGGATACTTGTTGGATGACTTCCCCCCTGGAATGGTTCTCCTCTGAGAGGAGATATTCATAATAGGAGACCAACTCTTTTTCAATGTCTTTGTGAGTTTCCAGTAGAGATCCATATATTTTTTTTAGGTATGAGATTCTATTGTGCATTCTATGCTAGATGGTGGAGTGATGGAAGAAGGAGGTGTTATCCTCTCCTTATTTTAGCCAAGAGATCATGGATTTTTGTTTCCATAATATTTCTTCTTGCATGCATAAGTTGTCTATTTTAGATTGAAGTTATGCTTCCTTGTTGAAGAGTTGTTCTGAGCTCCCATAATTGATTATTTTCAACTGAATATATTCCATTTCCTACTCTAAGTTGGTTTTTGCAAAGAAAATGTTCCCACAAGTAGATATCTTCCATATTCTCAGATGTTGTTTCAACATTTTTAGTTTTTGTCGGAATATATACATTTTGGAGAAGCCCGAGGGATGGGTTGAAGACCACAATTTTTTTATCATTGGCATAAATTATGGGTGAGTTAACCATCATTTTTCAAATCTGAAGGGCCGAAAATGACTTTTACTGCTTTGGTGCTAGTGCATGCAAATGGGCCAGTGGTATGCTCTTGAGGAAGGGAGGATGGTGGTGGAAATTTATACCCCTTCCATTGCAATTTCTTCGGAGACTAGAAATGTGTCCAGGCATGAGGCTATGTGAGAGGGACCTCCTCTTATGTTATTCCAGGTGTAAATTTCATTGGTGGTTTCCATGTCCACAATCTCATTACCCTCGATGAAGTTATTGAACCTGACGTATTCGAATGAGAGAAAGTGGCGAACTCCTTTTTTTCCAGGAGATTAGTGATGACACTGAAATCGCCTCCAATGGTCCAATTCTGTCTGGGATGATCTTGTTTATACCAATCGAGGAAGTTCAAGAGATTTATCTTTTGATCTAAAGATTAAGGACCGTAAAAATTAGTAATGAATCCATGCATATCAGTTCCTATGGGATGAAAAGAGATTGAAATATAGTTTCGAGTAGTGGCGAAGTCATTGAGAATAATTTCTAAAGGGTTCCATGCAATCACAAGACCACAGGAATCCCTAGCCACATCAACTGCAATGGAGTTGTTGTTTTTCCAAAGATGCGATAACATATCCTGAGGATTATTATTGTTTCTTTTGGTTTATTAAATCAAGAGCATTATGGGATTTTCTTGGAGTATCTTCCTAAGAAGCATTATGTTCTTACTGAGACCATTGATGCCCCTGACATTCCAAGAGAGGACCTTCATTGAGAACATTGAGGGTTGGTTGGGAAGAATTCCATGAGCTGAGCATATTTCCCTAACTCAACTAATGTTGATCCCAAACTGGCAATGTGGTGTCGATCGTTTTTTTGTCCTCGCTTTTTGACATCTTTGATTGTTTTTTTTGGATCATTTGGGGGGTTTTTCTGAATTCCTATCCTAGTTCAGATTTTGGATTTGATGGGAAATTCTTTGAGTAGATGGATCTGCTTTGGGGATATCATATGGAAGGTTTTCTTCTTGCATGCAACCTCTAGACCTAGGAGATCTATCTCTCCAAGATCTATATCTCCCATGTCTTCATCCATTATCACATGGAAGTCCTAGATAGGTGAGCATATTGAGATTTATTGTGAGAGTATTAAGGACGGATTGGGCTGAGTGTTGATCTCTGTGATGACTAGATCTAGAGACAAGTTACTTGTTTGGTTCTACATGGGTTGCTAGTGCTTATTTTTGGGGGTTGGTTGATCTTCCTCTTCATTGTGGTTTTCCTAGTCCAATTGATGGGAAAGAACTTGAAAGTTGTTTCTTGTTGAGGGATCTGAGGATTTGGATGCGGATTGGGATTTGCGTTTGGACCATTGTTGATTGGGGATAGTTCATAATCCTTCATCATCTATGTGTGCTACTCCTTTGAGTTCTACAACTAGTTTATTTAGAGGGTCGTCTCTAAAAAGTTTCACATGTCCATGAAACTTGTGGCATATGAAAGGAACATGCCTATAGCCTAAGCTCTGGATCCACTCTATGTCCTCATGCGTAAGACATATGGATTCTAGTAGGACTTTGTCTATGTGCATGTGGACGCAAATGATGACATAAGATGTGTATTTGTTGGTCTTAGTTTTCTCTGCTATTTTGAAAAAATTACCCAAGGCGTTGCCAATGTCTTTAAGGGTTTCATCATCCCAGTAATCTTGTGGCAGCGAATATAATCTGATCGGGATGGAATCCCGTGTGAAATCTTCTTTGTCTAGGTTGAAGCGTTTAGTCCAGTTCCAGAGATATAAACCTACAAAGTTGAAGAAGTAGGGACTCCCTTCCAAGATTATGTCTGTGTCATCCAGCTGAGTGAAGATGATCATGAAAAATTCTTTTGAGCCCATTTGTATGTCAAAATGATCCACCAGTTTCCATCTTTCAACAATCCATCTTAAAAGAGAATGCTCCTTGGGCCAAATTCGAAGAATTTGCCTATGAGAGCATAGGTTTTCAAGTGTTTTATTCAGGTGTTGATTTGGGGAAGGGGAATCTTGATCTGCATTCTTTCATCGGATTTAGCTATGCATGTTCTTGTTTTGATAGCATATGATACTAGGTTGTTCCCAGCTGGCTGGGTGGTTGGAGGTGTGTCTGAATTCATCTGTGTAGGTTCATCTTCTTGCATGGGTTCTTAGATTTTACTGTGATCTTGATTTAGGATGTCTTTGTAAAAAGGGAGGAGCCCACGACTCCTCCCTTAGGTGAGTCCATGGACGTTTAGATCAAGCTCCCCATGTTTATAGCGGAAAGGGAAGGGAAGAGTGCGTATGGGGGTTCATGCGGGGCCAAGGTTGCATGCCTCAGTGGAAAATGTGGATCATCGTTTGTATCATAGGTCATCGATTCTCTACATTAATGTAATGTATTAATTAAAGTATAAAATTACATTAATGTAATTTTAATGTAATTAGACACTAAGTGGGCCTAATGGTTAAGAACATGTGTTTCCTCCTAAGAGGTCACAAGTTCAAATCCAGTGGTGGGTAGGGTATGTATACCTCCATAGATTTTACCAATCAAATCACTAGGTGGAGGGGGTTCCTTTTCCCACAAACAAGGGGGTCTTATACACCAATTTGGTGGCTCGCTTGGTCGTGACCTTAAAATTAGATTATTTTTATTATTATTTATAATGTAATGTATTAATTATTTGATACATTAATAATGTAATATATTAGTTAATTAATAAATTTATACAATATTAATTAATACATTGTTGAAGTATTATTACAGTAATAAATTAATACATTATTGCAATAATAATACAAAAAAAATACATYTAATACATTTGATGCATTAATAAATACATTACTAAGGTATTAATACATTAAAACATTAATAAAGTATTAATATAGTGATAAAGTAATACATTAATAAAGTAGTAATACATTCACATTAATGATGTTATTAATACATTATTAACGTATTAATAAATTATTTAAGTAAACAWACACTAATAAATGCATCATTAAAGTATTAATACTTTAGTAAGTACATTAGTAAAGTATTACTATACAGCCTGAGTGGGCCTAATGGCTAAGAACCTGTGTTTCCTCTTAAGAGGTCACAAGTTCAAATCCATAGGGGGTTAGGGTATGTATACCTTCGTAGACTTTACCAGTCAAATCACGGATGGGGGTCCCTTGTCCCAAAAACAAGGGGTATCATACACCAATTTGGTGTGGCTTGGTCGTGACCTTAAAAATATATTACTATATATATAATACATTAATAATACATTATTAAAGAATTAATACATTAATA
>JASDQU010014728.1:69478-117095 GCA_032191745.1 Picea mariana | reverse complement strand
TTCGACACATTACAAAATGGAAGTTTTGGCGAAGTTTAAAAAAAATATATAACGAAGTGTTTTCTTTGTGAAAAATATAGAAACTTTGATCTAATATGATATATTACATAGAAGGAAACTTAGAATTATACTTTTTCCAAGGAAACTTATAGCATATGATCTTGAACTGTAAAATATATGACATTGCAATGCAAGAAAATGTTCTTCACATTGCAATGACTGGGCAATCTTCGTCAGATTGCGACATTTGATTATGCTTGTCACATTATGATGAAAGGGATAT
Source organism: Picea mariana (assembly GCA_032191745.1). Classification (NCBI taxonomy): domain Eukaryota; kingdom Viridiplantae; phylum Streptophyta; class Pinopsida; order Pinales; family Pinaceae; genus Picea; species Picea mariana. The sequence goes on along the minus strand of JASDQU010014728.1, from coordinate 116,812 downwards.
GTTCATCATATTGCAACAACAGGGCTATGTTCATCACATTGTGATTGACGTACATGTTCTGCACATTGCGACGTCCATATATGTTTGTCACAATATGATGTTATGATGTTTGGTAGATTTCAATGTTACTATGTTCAACACATTGCGACGTTTGGAAATGTTTGTCGGATTGTGATGTCGGAATATGTGAATCACATTGCAATGTGTGTAAATGTTCATCAAATTGTGACAACAAGGCAATGTGCAACACATTACAACTTCTATTTATGTTCGTCACACTGCGATCTTACTATCCACATTATGATGACATGCCTATGTTCATCACATTGTGATGTTATTTTATGTTCATCACATTGAGACGTTACTATGTTCAACAGATTGCAGCATTACTATGTTTGTCAGATTGTAATGTTATTATGTTCGTCACTATGCGACGTTACTATGTTCAAGACAATGCAACATAACTATGTTCACCATGTTCTAACTTCTGGTTTTTTTCGTCAAATTGCAATATCGAGTCTTGTTCGTCCCATGACAAGGTTGGTTTGTGTTCAACACATTACAAAAAGAATGTTTTGGCAAAGTTTAAAAAAAAAAACTAACTAATGGTTTTCTTTGTGAAAAAAGATATGAACTTTGATTTAATGCGATATATTACATAGAAGAAAACTTAGAATCATACTTGTTCTAAGGACATTGATAGAATATGATCTTGAACCAAAATCTATCCCTTCCAAATAAGCATATATCAAAACTAGAGTATTCATTTATGTATTCCTCTTTTTGGTTTTGAAAATTGTGATTATCAAGAAAACATAAAAGAAGGGGTTAAAAGAAATGATGATTTATAGTAGTAAAATACTTAACTGAAATCCATTTATGACTAAGTGTGATCTATTTCATGGTAATGTTTTTATGGATAGATTCATACAACTAACATGTTCTTAGACGACATGTTCATACAAAGGTACTCTAGGAGAAAGTGCTTTTTGTCTTCAACCCTTCACAAAGGTGATAGATTCTTTCATGCCATGATGTTTTCTTTTTATATAATATTTTCATTTTATATTTTATAATGAAATAAAATTTTCATAAAAAATATATTTTTTTATAATGGAATCTTTCATAAATATTATATCTTCTCACAAATTTAAAATATCTTAATGTCAATTAAAATATAAAATATTGTCTTTCTCTTGATATATTGTTATTATATATTTGGACTAATATATTAATATTACCTTTTTCTTGATATAATATATTGTTATTAGCAATTTGATTTACATTGAACACATTTTTAATAATTAAATGAACAATTTATCATAATAAATTTTGCAACTATAAATTCAAAAACAAAGTTATAAATTAATTTTTTTATTTTATATTTTATATGTCAACTCAAGCATATTTAAATAGACATTTCTTTGTAAAATTGAAAAACTTAAATAATATAAATATATTTAATAACAATTATCCATATATATGATTACAAAAAAAATTCAATAACGAAATAATTAAAATAAAATGAATTTATATCATTATGCTTTATTACTCAAGGAATTAAATCTTGAAGTACTTATATTTATATTATTATGTTTTATGAATATCTTATATTATGCTTTATGCTATCTGAGGATAAGAATAATTTTATTTTCATCATTATCATCATTATTAATTAATTTAATTTCAATTAAAAAAATTGATTTTAATTAAAAATATTTAAATTTTGTATGTTATTATTTTAAATAATTTACTAAAAAAAATAATAATTTATAAGAAGTTTTAAAATAAAAAAATACATAAAATTATAATAATAAAATAAGTAAAAATGATACATATCTTTATAACAATAAAATAAAATATAAAATATCTCCAAATATATTTATAGCTTCTCACAAATTTAAAATATTTTAATATCAATTAAAATATAAAATGTTGTCTTTAACTTGATATATTTTCATTATATATTTAGATTAATATATAAATATTGTTTTTTCCTTGATACAAAATATTGTTATTAGACATTTGATTTATATTGAATATATTTTCACAATTAAATGAACAATTTATCATAATAAATTTTGCAAACATAAATTCAAAAACAAAATTATGAATTATTTTTTTTATTTTGTATTTTATATGTTAACTCAAATATGCTTAAATAAGTATTTCCTTGTAAAATTTAAAAACTAAAATAATATAAATATATTTGATAATAATTATCCATATATAGATATAAAAAAAATCCAATAATGAAATAATTAAAATAAAATTAATTTATATTATTATACTATATTACTCGAGGAATTAAATCTTTAAGTACTTAGATTTATATTATTAATAAAATAATTAAAATAAAATGAATTCATGTTATTATGCTTTATTACCTAATGAATTAAATCTTTAAGTACTTGGATTTATATTATTGTGTTTTATTAATATTTCATATTATAATATTATCTCCCTAAAAACAATAAGAATACTTATATTTTTATCACTATTTTAACTAACTTAATTTCAATTAAAAGTATTTATATTTTGTATGTTACTATTTTGAATATTATTTTAAATAATTTACTTTTAAGTAAAATAACAAAATAATAATTTCAAGTAAAATAAAAAAATAATAATTTATCAGAGTTTCTACAATAAAACTATATATAAAATTATAATAATAAAATAAACAAAAATATACATATCTCCATAACAATAAAATAAAATTTTAAATATATTAAGGAAAATAATTTTATTGTATAATTAAAATTTTATACATCTAAAAGAAAATTTCAAATTAATAACGGAAACACCTTTAGTTAATTAGTTGCTAAAATAAAATTTTAAATATATTAAGGAAAATGATTTTATTATATAATTAAAATTTTATACATCTAAAAGAAAATTTCAAATTAATAACGGAAACACCTTTAGTTAACTAGTTGCTAGCCTTTGGCATTACCTCTCCTATCCACTCTATGCCGGGTTAAATAAAAATACTCTCCACGAAGGTAACTCCGATTGCCTTTAGTTAGCGGTTCCTCTGTCACCCAGTTGTCGGTTATAACAACGTAAAAAAAAAAAAAATAACAACATTACATCTAAAATAAAATTTCAAATTAATAATAATTTTTATATGCAAAAATGTAATAATCTCTACACACGAGGCATTCATGGTATTTATAATTGCTTGATTTATTGCAGAACCCATGTTTGAACTTCATATTGAGCAACTGCTTCTTTGGTTGAGGGAGTTATGGTGATCATTTCCGGTTTCTCATTACTATGTGGTTATGGTTTTGTGTTTTGTAAATTTCATGTTTTTTGGTTTTATTGAAAGCAATAACATATCATCAAATCTACAATATCATATCATCATATATCATCATCAAATCCACAATATCTCATAATCATAATCAAAATAACTAATAGTATAAAGACCTGGATCACTTGCACGCAAGTGTCCTCAAAGAATAAGTCCTCTTAGTGTGGGTAAGAGTGGGATGCTACACTATTTATGTTCATCAGATTGCGATGTTACTATTCACATTATGATGACATGCCTATGTTTGCCACAATGCGACATGAGTTTATGTTTATCACATTACGATGATGCTATTTTCAATAGATTGCAACGTTACTATGTTTGTCAGATTGCAATGTTACTATGTTCGTCATTATGCGACGTTACTATGTTCGACACATAGCAACATAACTATGTTCACCATGTTTTAAATTCTGGTTTGTTTGTCAAATTACAACATCGGGGCTTATTCGTTCCATGACAAGGTTGGTTTGTGTTGGACACATTACAAAACGAATGTTTTGGCAAAGTATTTTTAAAAAATCTAACTAATTGTTTCCTTTGTGAAAAAGATAAGAACTTTGATTTGATGTGATATATTACATAAATTAAACTTAAAATCATACTTTTTCTAAGGACATTGATAGCATATGATCTTGAACAAAATCTATCCCTTCCAAATAAGCATATATCAAAACTAGAGTATGCATTTATGTATTCCTCTTTTGGTTTTGAAAATTGTGATTATCAAGAAAACATAAAAGAAGGGGTTAAAATAAATGGTGATTTATAGTAGTAAAATACTTAACAAATCCATTTATGACTAAGTGTGATCGATTTCTTGGTAATGTTTTTATGGATAGATTCATACAACTAACATGTTCTTAGACGACATGTTCATACAAAGACACTCTAGGAGAAAGTTCTTTTCATCTTCAACCCTTCAGAAAGGTGACAGATTCTTTCATGCCATGGTGTTTTCTTTTTATATAATATTTTCATTTTATATTTTATAATGAAATAAAATTTTCATAAAAAAAAATATTTTTTATAATGGAATCTTTCATAAATATATGAAAGATATTTATATCTTCTCACAAATTTAAAATATATTAATGTCTATTAAAATATAAAATGTTGTCTTTCTCTTATTACTATATATTTAGATTAATATATAAATATTTTTTTTTTCTTGATATAATATATTGTTATTAGACATTTGATTTATACTTCACAATCAAATGAATAATTTATCATAATAAATTTTGCAACCATAAATTCAAAAACAAAATTATGAATAACTTTTTTTTATTTTGTATTATATATATCAACTCAAGCATGATTAAATAAGTATTTCCTATAAAAAAAAAAAATAATAATATAAATATATTTAATAATAATTATCAATTTATATCATTAAAAAAAATCTAGTATTAAAATAATTAAAATAAAATGGATTTATATTGATGATGATGATGGTTAACGTCCACTAAGATCTAATTGGTCTATCGGACCTTAAGAGGGTAAGTGATTACCTATGATTCTTTAGAATTTTGTTTATGTGCTCAAAAAACATTAAGAGAAGCTATCCAAGATCACCATACTTTTGTTGAGTTAAGAGGTTAGGAAGGTTGGTAGTGTGATCAATATTTTGAAAATGAGATCTAATATGGGTATAGGCTGGACAATCTAAGAGAAAGTGCTTTTCATCTTCAACCTTCTTAGTGTCACAAAGGTGACACACTCTTTCATCCCGTGGCATTTTAGGAATTGACCAATGCCTATTTTCACTATGGAGCTCGTGAGAATTTGTTCTTATCTTAGCAATGCTTATTTTTTTCTTTACACTTGCAAAACAGATGGATAATTTTGATCTTCTAGATTAGGGTTGATTACATCTTTATAATACCTTAATTTTGTTTTTTCCTCTAACTCTTTATCACACCACATTTTTTCCTTAAATTTTGATTTGATGTTTTTTTTAATAGTATCTTTATTCTGCAGAATGGTTTCTTCCATTATTCCCCAATAGTTTAGCCAAGATTGGGCGTATTTATGCCATCCTTGCTTGAGTTAATGGTGGTTATGACTTGATTTGGAAGCAATTTTAGTTAGCCTCTTGTCTTCCATGTTGTTTAACTTGTTCTTATACATTAGGTATCTAGTCATAGCCATGCTCTCAATAGGGGAGAGGCTAGTTTCTACGAGGAGGATGGGATAGGGCGCATTTCCTTTAATTTTGAGATTATAGGTTATAAAATTATTTTGTATTTTCTCTATATTTCTCCAGGATTCACGAGAGATACTACAGCACCATACTTCACATCCATAAAGAATAACATGTGTAACAAGAGTCTCAAAGAAGAGTTTCTTCTTATCCCAACTCCAAAGTTCTTATGCTTACCTTTTTCGAAACATTTCCAATAGTTCTAATAGAGAAAAAAGGAATTATGAAAACCAATGTTCCTTTTATAAAATCTAAGTACATATTATTACACATACGTACTTAGATTTATATTATTTTGTTTTATTAACCTCTCATAGTCTAACATTATACTAAAGAATACTTATATTTCCATCAGTATTTTAATTAAAAGTATTTAAATTTTGTTTTAATTAAAAGTATTTAAATTTTGTATGTTATTATTTTGATTATTATTTTAAACTATTTACTTTCAAATAAACTAATAAAATAATTATTTATAAGTGTTTTTATTTAACTAATAAAATAATCACTTATAAAAGCTTTTAAAATAAAAAGATACATAAAATTATAATAATAAAATAAAAAAAATAATACATAATTCTATTTTTATAAAATATAATTTTAAATATATTAATGAAAATGATTTGTATAATTAAAATCTTAAATCAATAATTGGAAGTTGACCATGGTCTAGGCTAAAATAAAATTTATTAAAAATATAAGATATTATTTAAATAAAATAAAAGTTTAAAAATTATTGAATAAAATGAAATTTTATAAATTTCAGTATAAAATATAACAACATTCCATCTAAAAGAAAATTTTAAATAAATAACAATAACAACATTACATCTAAAGAAAATTTTGAATTAATAACAATTTTTATATGCGAAAAGGTAATAATCCCTGCACACGAGCCATTCATGACATTCATAATTGCTTGGTTTATTGCAGCACCCACGTTCGAGCTTCATATTTAGCCACTGCCTCTCTGGTTGAGGGAGTTATGGTGATCATTTCTGGTTTCTCATTGCTATGCGGTTAGGGTTTTGAGTTCTGTAATTTTCATGGTTTTTGGTTTTATTGAAAACATATTTTCTTTAAAGATATATCTTTCATCCGTAACGTTCTATTCACAGCGTTTGAACGATGGGTATGGAGAGCTTTCATGATGTTTTTTGTGGACCGGGCATGGGCATTCATGGATCTATGGTGCAACCTGAATATCCTTGGTGATCATTGGCATTTGTTTGGATATGGTCACATTAAACCTATTGAATGGCGCTGAATAAAATCTTGAGGCTTTGGGCGGAAGATGTACCTTGAATCATACCGAGAATGAAAAATCAAAAGCAAAAGGTGACTAATAGGTGATAGGGAAGGAGTTTACTTTCATTCTTGGAAGAGTGTAACTCTACCAAGGTAGAGTATAAGTAGGATTCAAGTAGAAAGTGAAAATCAAATATAGTTGCGCAATGTGAAAGATAACGAAAATAAACAAATTCTCACTGAAATGTTCACTCGATCAAATAAAAAAGACTTCAAAGAATGTGGTGCTGCTCTTATGGAAACTGAAAAAATCATGGTGGTTGCATAATACATAGCAGAGAATGCAACTGCGGAGTCTGCAAGCTCTGAGTTAAAAACTGAAGTTGAGATTGAATATGCTGTGGCGAACGAAGAGAATGAAAAGCTAGGAGCACACAACACTTTTCGTTTTGGTAGACAATTTGGTAAAAAAATGATAGCGAACATATCATTAAACAAAACGTAATATTATTATTAGCTGAGCATGCAGAATGTAAAAATAGTGTTATCCTATTTTATAGCGAAGGAATATTTAGATGAGTAATTTCGCTACAAGTTCTGGTATGCATCTCCTCCTTGCATAGACCTTAAGTTCCAAGTCTCTGCGTCGACTATTTTACATCCAAGGTAGGGGCTAGGGGTAGGTAAATTTGTGAGGGCATCGTAACCATAATATGAGAAAACCCTAATTCCCAACATTGTAGACATAATATGAGAAGATCAGCGGTTCGTTTACAGTTACAGAGTACCTGAGACGGTCTCTAAAAGCTCGAAAGCATTCTTTTGCGAATATACCAAAGTCCGCCCTGGAAAACAAAATACCAGAATTAGAATGTTTTTTTATGTTTTTTAGAGTCGTGGAAAAGCATTAGGGAAATGAATCTTACAGCATTCTTTTGCAACGAAATCCCCCATATTCGTCCTCGATAGCTTGTGGCATGTCCCAGTGAAGCATTGTTACAAAAGGCTCTATACCTGCATGAAAACCCAGGTGCATGTGTAGTACATTTGCAAAATGAGGCCCATGAGCTTCTAAGGCCCTATTTGAGTCTTCTCCCATATTGTAGTCATTGAACAAACACATAACAAAAATGTGTTTGGAGGCATATACCATCGTCGAGTGATGAAAATAGGGATCTGAAGCTGAAAAGAAAGCTTCTCAAGAGCAAGAGCCATGAATTAGGACTTGAGCATGCATAGAGACCCTTTCTAAGGGATTTTTGGTCTCCAGGTTACATATGTGCACCATTAGTATGTTTTTTACAACACATATAGGAGTCCAGGCCAGTACAATGGATAGGGGAGGAAAAAAAAACAGGTGTTAAGTGATAAACAAAGATTTTTCATGATGAAATTAAGGCCATGAAAAGGCCTTTGAAAAAAAAATATGGGCACAAAAAGTATGTTTCACACAATAATAATTATTATCACGACCCCTACCATGTAATGCAGTTGAGGCCCTAACTAAGTCACAATTTGAATCTAAATGTGATCGAATTTTGATGTAGTAATCCTTGAAAAACGACACACGATATTTGGAGGAAATATTTGGCCTCTATGGGTGATATTTGACACCACTATTATGTTTTGTTCAATAAAATTGGTTATGGGCTTCTATCATGGCTAGCGAAGGAAAAAAAATACCTTGGGCCCAAATGAAGACTCTCAAATTCAAGGACCATGGACCTCGACTCAAACAAGCACATGTGGATATTGTTTAACAGATCCTTGGCCTATATATGGGATATGGGAAACATTGTGAGTGTTTTCACAACATGCATGGGAGTTAGGTCATATACCCTAGTTGGAGGACGAAAAACAACGTTCTTGAGCCTAAACAATGCTTTCTCATGTTCGATAGATATGTACAAGGAACAAAACTATGAATATAGGTAGTATCAATATGTTTTTCAACAATGCTTACTCATGCTTAATAGACATGTACAAGGAACACAATTATGAATATAGATAATATCAATATGTTTTTCATAATAAGAATGGGTCTTATGACACCTACCATATTTAGGGGAGAAAAGAAAATGATTTGGGCCTAAACAAAGCTTTTCATCTTTAATGGCAATCGAAAAATCTATTACAGGAAGTATAAGAGGAATCTTGTAAAATATGATGGACATTTGCATAATGGGAAAGAATTAATATGGGATCATAGATTTTTATGCACAACCATGCGTGGAACATGCAAACAGTTGGAACATGCCCTTTTTTTATAACATATGTGCATTGAAACCAAAAATTTTCTTAGTTTTTTGAAATTTAGATTCCGTATGATGCTCGTGGTTGTTGTAAAAACAATTTTTTTTTTCAAATATGTTTCAATATTTTTATTTTTCATGTTATTGTTAGATAGTCTATAAAACTTATCGCCAGTGAAACAACATCAACATAAAGATTTCATTATTGAAATTCCAAATATATGATTTTTTTATAGTATAGTTTGTTATTTTTAATTTACTTTTATTATTGAAATTCCAAATATATGATTTTTTTTTATAGTATAGTTTGTTATTTTTAATTTACTTTTACTTTGGAAGATATTAGAATTTGAAAATATAGACATCTTCTACTCCTACAATAATTGTTTGTTACTTTACAATGAGATATACAATCTAAAAAATAAAAATTCTTTGAATATGTTTTACCCCTTAATTTAAGGGATATGGTGATTTTCATAATTTTAGAAAAATATAAATTAACATTAATTCTTTTGAAGAAAAAGATATGAAAATGACATTTTTTTTTTGTATTTGGTAGAATCAACAACCACCCACTATAATTGCCAACTCATCTAGAACTTCAAGACTAGAATTGCACATGCTATTTTAAGGAAATTTCATTATTGAAGTACTCAACACATGCATTAATGTGAACATATGCATTACATTTTGATTTCATATATTTTATCATCTTACACTATATACAAAGTTGTTGTAGAAGTGCCACAAATTATTCCTTAAAGTCAACAAATTGTTGTTTGCTCTGGATTATTTTCGGCACAAAATGAGAGCGGAGATATAATAACGAAATGCACAGAGATATCGTAGAAATTCAATAATATAACAAAAATGTATTAGAGATGCAACCATAAACACAGATATACAGTAACAGACAATTTCTATTAATGAAATAAATGTATAGAGATTGTAAAAATATAGAGTGAAAGACTCGCTAGAATGCTGACAACTTATCTCTGAGAAGAGATGTGACGACTACTCGCATTCGCAAGAAGATGATTACAATGAGGCTCTGAAGACTTTTTAAAAATAAACAGGATTCCCAAAAACCCTATACATCCAAAAAACTAACCCTAGGAGATGAAGCACCAAAAGTCATGTGGGCCTTGTCTGGGTAAGTTAGTACATCAACTTCCCGAGGTCGTAACCTTTGCATACGATCTCTGTTTTAGGCGTGTGATAGCCCATTGGAAAGGTATCGTCGAGGATATTCATTTCGGGGTCTCAATCATGCCATAAACTATCATTGAGAAACTCTATCTCTAAAAACATTCATTTAGTCCCTCAAAATGGCCTTAGAAGTTAAAACTGCTAAAAATTAATGAATTGTCAAAATTGCCAGAAAAATGTTTTGATCCAGTTGGAAAAGGTGGGTGGACATCGATATCCACCTGGATCAACCCTCCCTCCTTAGGAAGCAATGGTCTCCATTGCCTTGAGTGCCTGGGGGAGAGGGAAAAGCGTTTGTTGAATCTCCATCTTGGTGAGCTGCTTGCCTTATTGGAGACGTCGCGTTGCTCAATTTGTGGAAGTCTGCCACGAACTTGTTGAGGTTGAGACTGTTCGAAAAGTCGAGCTACATGAAAGGATGGTGTGCAGAAGGAATCTTTGCACTTTTTTGAAGCCTTGTCGACCTGCTTCTGTTGGATAGAAGGTGCTTGGGGTGAGGCTGTAGTGGTTGCAGTATCCTTCTATTCCCCTTTTGAAAAGATTGTGAGGAAGATGAATTTTGCAGTATGAGATACTACCTTGCGGCACTATTTAGGCGGAACAATCGTCAGAACTAATTCTGGTATTTTGTAGAGATGACCACCCAAAGTAACAACGACACTACGGGGTCAAGACTCATAAATAGAATGGTGCTTCCACATATATGGCTAGCCCAAGAGAACATCACAGACATATAGTGTGGAAACATCACATAATACCTCATCCTTGAAGGGCTGGATGTCTTATGAAAATCGACATTGTTGGCTGACACAAAGATCTCATCCTTGGTGAAGCCACTTGATATCGTATGGCTGCGGATGTGGTGTTGTCGACAATCCCAACTGTTTGATGACCTTTGTTGAGATGATTTTCTTTTGGCTTCTGCTATCAACAATAAAATGCAGTTAGGTCCCCTTCACCCACATCTATGAATGAAAAAGGTGCTCTCCCTCTTTAGGATTTGTTGGTTCTTCAGGTTGAATTGTTGCAGTCGCGACAATAGCAGTGGGGTCTGCATCGATGATATGTCTTTTACCAATATTTTCAAAATTAGATTTCGAATTAGGGTTTGGATCCTTGTCTTTGATCTCATCCACCAATGACTGTTTTGAGCGACATTCATTGGTGTTGTACCAGGGGATTTTGTGGAAATCACACCATTTTTCGTTGCCCTTCTTCGCCTTCCCGTGACCCTTCTTTTCCTGTGGCTTAGACTGGTTTTCAGGAAGCTGTTTGTTAGGGTCGTCTTTATCATACTTTCGTTGTTGTGGATTTGGAGACCCAAACTCCCGTTTGTTCTGGTGCTTAAATTTATTCTTGATTTTAACAACATATCGATAAGCAACACTGAGTGATGAGATGTCCAGAAAATCCATTTCAGTTTGGATGAATTTGTGTAGAGCCCCATGGTATTTCAAAACCAAATGTTGTTCAGAGTATTTGATACCCAGATTGGTGCGCAAGGTATGGAAGGTATTGGTGAAATCCAGAACTGCTTGGCCCCTTTCTTGCCACAATGTTGTCCATCTCATGTACTGGTCCTCATAGTTTCCAACTGGGTAATACTGTTCCTTTACCACATCCACAAAAAGATCCCAAGTGGGCTTGACGCCATATATTCCAGACTTCTCTATGGAACTTTTCTCCCAGTAAGTTTCCCACTAATGTTTGACACATGAGAGAGATTTAAGGAGTGCGAAGGTGATCTTTTCTCTGTTGAAAAAAATGTGAACAAAGAAATAACCTTCTAGCAGATTTAACCATTTGTCTAGTGCTTCTGCATCTATCTATCCTTCAAATACAAAGATATCAAAATTACCTTGTACCTTGAAAGGTGAGGTGCCTCCAAAGTGGTCGTTTGATGAAGATACGCCTATTTCTATCGGCAAGCGTTGAAGTATGTGGAAAAAGTTCTCCATCATTTCGTCCCTATGTTGCATGAGAGTTTTCTCAAGCAACAGTCTGATAGGATCGTCTGCTTTGTCGTTTTTATTTTCTTCTTCCATTGAGGGTTTCTTGAGTGTGCAAGAGAGATTGTCCATAAGAAAGAAAATATAGAGACCCAACTTGCTATACTCGGACCTCGTCAGGAACATGCACTGAAAAATGATCAAGAACAACCTACACTGATACCACTGATCCAGATTATTTTCGGCACGAAATGAGAGCGGAGATATAATAAAGAAATACACAGATATATCATAGATATTCAATAATATAACAAAAATGTATCAAATATGCAACCATAAACATAGATATACAGTAATACATGATTTCTATTAATGAAAGAAATGTACAAAGACTGTAAAAATATAGAGTGAAAGACTCACTAGAATGGTGGTAGTGAAATTTGAGATATTTCATGGGTAATTTGCAAGAATAAATCATAGAAACTAAAAATATCCAATTTAAATATTTAATTGCACTAATTCAATCTTGCAATCGACCGAATTTTATGTTCACAGTGCGCCTAGGTGAAATTGGATGAAATTGAGCAAATTTCTATTTTCGGTAGTGGAATTATAAAGAAATTAAAGAGGAAGGTGGGGTCAAATTTCATGTGGAAATGTTAAATTGGTGTACACATGGCCATAATTGGTCATATATAACTATATGCATAGCTTCAATGGTCATGATCGATAAACAAAATAAGCGGAATTGGGCAAAAGCCCCAAAATTCTACTGATAAATTATGGAGATTTGATTAGAAAGATGATGGATTTCATAGGGAAAAAATTGGTCATATGAAGTTGATATAGACTTTCAATGACAACCATTGAAATATTTTTGAAATTAAGTAATATTGGGTATTTTTTAAAATTTCAAAAACAAGCGAAATTTGAAAATTTTGGAAGAAAAATTTGGGTATTTTCCTGTATGATGACATCATCATGACATGGAGGCCATGTGTCTGTTGATGTGGTAGAATAAAAATGTGTACTTTGATGGTTGAAGGTACATATTGTATGGGATGACAATTGGTAGGTAATGTGGATCCATGTGGTAGGCCGACTGTCAGACCCACGAAGCCATGGTAAGTTCTTGGAATTTGTCTAAGTGTTAAGATATCATGGAGCATAGAGAGAATTGATTGTATGGAAATAGGTATGGTATCCTCGCGGACCTGCAAACCTGCAGTAAAAATTGGAAAATCAGATAAGTCTTAAGGATTGGTCGGGCATATAGGTGGATGGAGTTCTAAGAGTAAAATAAATATGAGATCACCCAAACTTGCGGTGAAATTTTGAAATTTGACGAAGTGTCAAGACTTTATAGGTGTGAAGGATATCACAGAGGTGATGAATCATAATAAAATGACCATGAACCCGCGGTGAGATCTCGGAGAAAATGACTAAGTAACTCTGTATAATGGATACAGTGGAACATGACGGTGCCTTTTGGAGGAGGAAAAAGTTATAACATGAATGAAATGGACTCATGAAATTGTGATAAATTGGAGAAAATATTCTAAGTATAGGAGAAAGTTAAGGGTGGTGGAATGCGATAGTGTATTTTGGAGGCTACGGAATTTTTAAGGGAAGAAATGAGTACCTTAGACCCATGGTGAAATATTTTAATGGTCAATATCTAATTCAAATATAATCGGATGAGGGTTGAGAATCAAAGCTAGGATGCTTGAGCTAACAAAATTATCTTCCCTTTCATGCCATTAATAGTCTTCCTGCTCAGAGATTTTGAAGGGGGACAGGAGAAATAGTCATGTGTATTCATGGACAATAGAGTCCATGTATTCCCTCAAGAATGTATATATATATATATAAAATATATTAATAATTTACAAGAAATTAGAAATAAATTATTTCTGATAAAATTCCTAAGAACAACATGTTGTATAAAATGATGGATTTGTTAAATTCTTGTAGCCTTAAAAATCTTGCTGAAAACACATTTTGGAGAACCAATAACATAACTTGACGTAATAATAATTCAACACGAATATCAATAAACTAATACATGGTTGATTCCCAAGGAACTTACAATTATGAAGATGAATGCATAATATTTGGTATGGGTGCGAATGTGGCAGTAATAGAATCCAATGGGCATGGAGAAGACATAAAGGAAGAGAGCATGAAATTGGAAGATACCATAAAAAGTTGCAAAAGGATGTCCAAATTTATAAAGATGATAATGAGAAGCTTATTGATGCAGACCCCCTATCCCTCTTGATGGTTGCGCGACCTCCCAGTCATGATATTCTGGTTCCAGAGCCGAAATGGCGTCGAAATGGTTCTTCTGGTTCCAAACTGGAACCCTTCGAATGAACACACAGGTCCCCCCAGAAATGCTTAGCTAAATTTTCCAAGTGCCAAGCGTGAGCTCCCATAGTGCATGACCAAGAGTCGTGACCAAACCCTTATCCTTCCTGCCTTTTTCTATTTCATGATTTGGGATTTGAGAGACAAGGACCTCTATCCTTCCAACTTGCGATACCCAAGATCACGATCTGGGCCAATGGTCCAGATCTCCCTCTGATCGACGGTTCAGGTTGAATCGCGATCTCGCAACTCAAGGTTTTGAAGCACAAAGAATTTCGCCTCCCAAATCGCGATACCCTAGTTCATGAAATGGACCGACCTCACTATTTCGCGATCTTGCGACTCAGGGTTTTAAAATGCAAAGAACTCCACCTCCCAACTCGTGATACCCGAGTTCACGAAATGGATTGTCCTCACAATCTCGCGATCTCGCGACTCAGGGTTTTAAAGTGCAAAGAACTCCGCCTCCCATCTCACGATACCCGAGTTCGCGAAATGGACCGACGATCCAGATCTATCTGAGATCGATGGTCACTATTCATCCTGAGATTTGGACATCAAGAAGCCCTTGCCGCTAACCTCCTTGCAGCTCCACCTTATCCAATGACTCATAGGGTTTCGACATTTCTCCTTGAGGATTCTCCACCATCCGTTCAGATCTTTGAGATCTTCCCTCGTGGATCTACGCAGGGTTAAATCCTGCACTCATACCTCAGATCAGACGGTCCGCGAGATTCTCCACCATGATCCAATGCTCGACGATGTTCTTCCTCCTGATATTTTACTCACTTCAGACTTAAAAGATTTTATAATTCTTCGAAGACTCAGTCTTCGCTTCTTCCAAGGAATGAGTTCCTAGATCTTGATAACACTTTCCGAAGTGTTGTTCCTCCTGATATTTGTTTGGTTCAAACTTCGATTTCCCATGCACTCCTTGCGTCTAAGGGATTTCGATAACTCAGATCCACGATACTCTCCCTGAGAAATTCCTCCTGATTTCCTTACATTCCTCTCTGGCTTGATGCACACCTTGTAGAGCTTCCAATGAAGAGAAACAATTGAAACTGGAAAAACTCATAGTTCCATCCACTTGCTCATGAAAACAGAAATGACAAGAAAACACACATAGTCCACAAACCATACATTTGGATTAATTTTCATTCTGTTATATTCACAAGTGCCCAATGGCTACATAATACATTCAAAATTACAGTAGCTCAAAAAACTGAGATCTCCTGCTAACTCGCAGTTCTCTCTTACAACTAATTTCTCTCTGTATTGTTGCTCTCTCTAACTGGGTGTACAAACTTCTAGATAACTCAAAAAAAATTCTAGGGTTTCCCCTGGCTACTTTCCTACTCTAAAATTCATCCTACGCTATCTTAGTTCAGTCTCATTCCAGAGATGAAGTGGAAACTCCTGCTCTGTTTACAATTTCAAAACTTGCCTCAAAGGTTAAAATTCGACACCGGTTCAAGCGTGCCTCCAAAGGTGAATTCCTCTGCTGAGTGAAGGCGGGTTTCAAAATCGGTTGTAACTTCCCACACAGAAGTTCTGGAAGAACTCTCACGTGTTGAGTAGTCTCTCCTTTGTGCGCTTGCCAAGAATGCTCCTGCATCATACTCCCCTTGAAAAAAATTTATGGACTCCTGTTCATGAGATCCTCTACTAACTTCCCCTGCTTCTGGATAACAGCTTCATTTTCCCAACTCGAATCTTCTATTGGGTGTGTTATCACTCCAAGAAAATCCTTAGGGTTGTAGGCTAAGGATGCTTGGTAACTTAGAAATAATGTGTATATATGCTTGGAACAATGGGGTCTTTAATGATATGTGTAATAGATAACTCATCATACATCTAAAGAAACAGTGCTTTCAGGAAACAATAATCAGATCAAGTAAATTTAAAGGAGAGGATGAAGAACACTATTCTTGATTGCCAAATACAACTGAATGTAGGGCTTAATGCAAGATAGAAAGAAATCCTTTACTTCAAGTCTATGAGCTCAATAAAGAGATAACAGTCTTCATAAGATAAAATAAACTGAAAAAAAAGTACAGAAAGGGAAAGATGGATATTTCTAATATTGAAAATGAAAGGAAACTGAACTTTCTTCTGTAAATAAGAGTCTATACAGTAGCACAAAATATATTCCCAGTTTGAACCCCTTAGTGCTCCAAATGTCTTTGTCTTTATAACCTTACAAGATGAAATCTAGATCCTTGAAAGATGGATCAGATTTACTAAAAATAGTCAAATCAAAATAGATACAACAAGTGTAGGATGAGATCCTATAAAAATGGATCCAGAATGGAAAATCAAAACAAAAATAGGAAAGGTCCTATTTAATGATCTCTAAAAATAGTAGATTGCTGATGAAGTGCAGTTTTAGCCTCCCAAGGTTGTTTGATTTGGTCCCCCAAAGATAAAATTCAAATTGGGTGATGTGTCATTTGATCCTTATCATTTTTCCCTTGAAAATGACCAAATCTAGTCAAAAGATTCCCTTTTGACTTTCATCTCCAAGAATGGCCTTCAGATTTTGATTTGATAATTCATAACCAGCTTATTGAAGAAGATTTCAATCCATTCAAACCCAAAAAATCTCGATCTAGGCAAAAATTCGGCTATTCTGTCCATGACAGGCTTTCATCAGCTAATTTACCCGAAAATCCTCTCCTTAGTTGGTGAAAGGTGGAGCTTTCACGAGCTAACTAGTTATAATTCTACCTTCTGCGCTGGTGAAAGCACAGATTTTTTCAGAATCAAATTTCTCAGTCATGGAGAGTCCATTTTGCATGCTTAAATAGTCGATTGACATCTACAAATCCTGAGATTTCCAATGGTGCTTTAAAATCTTCATTTGGAGCCTAGGAATCTAGTCAAATATTCCTTGCAAGATTAGGCATCATTCTTTCAAAAATGCCATTGCATTTTTTATCGCTAACATCTGGCTCCAACTGGGATGGATACCTCCCTGTGAAGTCTCCAAGAACCTAGCAGACCTTGTGCCTTTAGTATTGGGCATGGATTCATTCAGCCTTTATAATTTATCATCTGGATATTTCGTACTCAACGTGATCAAGTGCCATGCCTCAGTTACTTTGCAACTGACCTACAACTCCCTGGAATTGTCTCTGCAAATGGTCAAACATTAACTCAGATTCTTGTGCTTAATCTCCCGTAGCTTATTTCAGCTGGCCTTCCATATATAACTTTCTCCTCTACAATGTCATTCTTTTCTCCATGCTTATCACCTCCTATTTCTACATGTGATTTATCTGAGTTTTTACCACTTGAAGCATTACCAAAATGCACAACCATTTCACTTTGCTCTTCCATACCTTTGCCAGTTGGAAATTTCACAATATGATGACCATCAGTCACAAGTCCACAAAATTTAATGTTTTCAACCAAGGAACTAGGCTTGGCCACGACCTCTAAATTTGCAAGAGAATGAGATATTTCACTTCCCACTAATGTATCTGCGCCATCCTTAGCTTTCAAAAATGCTTTTTGTGCTTTCACCAGCTAACTTGCCTTATGATTCGCTGGTTAGATGGTGGAAGAGTAGCCTTTCACCAACTAACTGGTTGTAAAATTTCCCTGTGCACTGGTGAAAGCTCTACATTGTTTAATTTCTTCTCCCACGATGATAGAAACAAGTAAAACGCACAAGCAACGTGCAATCATCTCAAATTCATAGATCTAATCTCTCTTTGATGCAATCCTCTAGCACATGCATTTGACAAGGTCATTCATGGCGTTCCATATTTGAAGATCTTCATCATCTTTCATATATGCTTCAGGCGAAGAGTAGGCAAAATAGCCCATTGGCTTCAACAACCTGTACAAATCTAGCAACAATATACCATCCCTCTGAATCCAATCAATTCTACACCTGGAACAATGAGCAATTCAAATGGAAAGTCTCTTTCATAATGCTTCATGACCCCCAAATTTAGTTTGAGCTCGAGCTGATAAATAAGGTTTTGATCCAAGCATGGAATTAAATCTCAAGGCAATGAACCTTTCAGCTCTTTCCTACCTGGACCAAATGCTTCGGTCCCAAACCCTTTTACATATACATCAGCAAAAAGTTATGAAAGATCTGGCACTAGAGTTTCCTTTGGCGGGGAAATTGCATCATTGACTTGTTTTAAATAACAAAACAAAATGTCCTAGCTTATTGGAAAGGAGATTCATTTGAATCCTAAGACATAAACTAAAACAAAAGTAGTTGTAAAGGCTGTCGAATGGCTGAGTTTGCTGATGTCAAATCTCCCTTTAAATCTAGATATGATCTTTATCTATTGATTAACCACCACATGCTTTTGACTGCCTAATAAAACTCCTTGAAATCTGGAATTCATTTAACTCTGATTTCCACCTGTGTATTTACTGCCACTTGTCTCGGATGCATGATTGATATTCTGAATTTGACGAGATATAATATTCCAACGCATTGAAGTTGTAAGATTCATCAACTTCTACCCAAAGACACAGGTTGTGAAAAAAATTTAGGAGCTCATCCTCTCATATACAAGGCAAATGCCCTTGATTCACCTTTGTATAAGATTATCTACAGATCTAATGACAAGGTTCCTTGTATTCACTGTCATCATTTTCTTGTAACAAAGGAAAAGAAAAACTCGATTTTGTAGTATCAATACCTTTCAAACATGCGAGCAACTCATGTATTTATAATACATGACTGTCCATATTTGGAAATATATTATATGATGATCTAAATCATATAAATGCAGAGAATTGAGAAAACCATTAGAACAGAACCATATTGGTACACGGGTTTAGATAAATCATTCGATGATAGAAATGAAGTGAAACTTCGGTGTTTGCGCTTGATGATGTTTTGACTACTGTGAATTTTCTACCATCTTATTTGGAGTTGCTATTACCCGAAAACCCTCAAACATCCAACTACGCATCCATTTCCTATATGACGTCTGCCTTGCTTATTTATGAAATCAACAGCTAAAAAAGATCTCATTTGCTCGTATGGCGAGCTTATTCCTCTACTCCTACTCTAACCGGATCTGCAGTCGGGTTAGGTAAAGGCTGATTTCCTTAACAACCATCCAAGCAACTTTAAAACTGAAATAATCTTGTCTTTGTCACTGATCAGCAAATAGCGTTTGACATGCAACAATAGTGATAAGAACTCATTCATGAAACTATACTTACCCATAAACAATGTCAAGCTAAGGAAATCTTAAATCTTCAGGTTCTCTGAAAAGTATAAGTCCATGAAGGCTGCCATTGGATCCTTGAAAGGAAGATAAGAAACATGTTGCTCCTTGGGAAACAACTACACATCTATGGTAGCCTCTTTCTCAGCCATGACTGTTCCTCTGCAAGAAGACTGATCATCTTCTTGGCCTCTTGAGATCAACTCGTGATCATCAAAAATTACAATTTCCTTATCAGAATAATGCTCACAAGAGGACAAAAAAACAGGATTTCCATCACATGGATTAGGATCAGCTAAGAACATATAATTTTTTATGCAATCATCAGTCATCATAGGATCTTCTTGATTTACAAATTGATCATAAACTTCACAAGCATACCTATCTCTGGAAAACTCTGCACATATTGAAGAATCTAGTTCTGAATCTGAAATGTACTCACCTTTAGGCTACTATTCCTTATCTGCTTCATACTCACTACTTTCTTGCTCTGAATCTAAAACGTACTCACCTTCAGGCTGTTGTTCCTTATCTGCTTCATACTCACTGCTTTTTTGCTCTGAATCTAAAATGTACTGACAATTTACTTTCTTATATTCTTGTATATTTTCAAAGAAATCTTGACCTCGTATCCTTATGGAAGCATGAATGTTCTCCTCCACCTCTCGAGCATCTTCAAACAACTGAATTAAGGATGGAGACTTCCGTTCTAACAGAAGAAGGGCAAGTTCTGAATGGAGACCTATAATATAATATATCATGGCAAACGTCTCTGTAGGCCAGACCTCCAAAGGCATGTCATGATAAAGACGATAAAACCCTCTTTTGAAAACAGGAAAGGCTTCATCCTGCTCTCGTTTCAAAGCATAGAAATCAGCGAGGTAAGAATCTAAATATTTGTATTCGCCCAAATACTTTAGGAAAGCATTAAAGAACTCAATCCAAGAACTGATTGAATCATCTCTCAGACCCCTGAACCATGTAGCAGCATCTTTGATTAGAGATTTAGAGAAAAATCTCATGATTACATCTTCGTGAACAATCTGAAAACGATCAACAAAATCCTCAAAGTATTCCAAATGCCTCTCAGCTGAAACTTGGTTCTCTCCGAAAAAACAAGGAAGATATTCATAACAGTCAAGAGGATAAGGATGAAGGGGATGGGGCAATTTTAAATGCCTAAACATTTTCATCCTAATCTTGGTTTGAAAGGCAGTGGGATGCTTGTAAGGGATACAATGTTGATGAAAAGGTTCAGCAGTAGTAACAGCAGGTACTAAAGTCTGAGTATACTTGGAGTCAATTTCAATTTTGACAAAGTCAGAAAAGTGATCAAATGCAAGAGGAATTGGGATACAGGACTCATTTTTAAGAGAAAGTTGTGATGAGGATATCAAATCAACATCTATAGCACAGGGTTGCAGAGTCTATGTTTCTTCTAAAGATGGATAGATGAAAACGAGATGGTAGTCTTCTGAATATACAAAACAAAAAATGATTCTCTTTACATGTAAAGGGAATAAAATGAAAGAGTTAATAAAAAACAACAATAATTCATGAAGTAGACTGATAAACTGATATCTGGATTTAAAGTGCAACCTCTTCATCTCTTGTTAAATGTATCCTCCCAGTGGAGTCTTATTCAAACTCAGATGGATCAGGGAAAGAACAAGATTTTGCAAAAATGCCCTAACAACTGGATTAGATTTCCTCACCTTTCACAAATGGTCTTCTAGGACACTCTTTTCAACAAGCAGGCTAGTATGGATATAGATATTTTTCTCTATTTGTGAAGGATGGAAAAAGAGGAGTAGTTCTCTTCTAAGGCCAACTTGTAAGACTTCTTTCCTTGGGTTATATACAATGTCGAACTTAGAAATCAGGTTTGTAATTTCAGAAACTAATGGAGGCTGTCACCCTTCAGGTTTTCTGTTTCAATTTCAGATTTATGAAAACATGAAGATTCCGAAAAATAGGCTTAACAGAAGATGGTATAGATACAAATAAGAACCAGTACCTCTTGAAATCCCTGAGGTAGATAATCTACAGATCTGAAAATCTATTTCTGTAAGGCTCGTCTCCTTTTGATGATCTTTTCTGGATCTGTCACAGGTCTTCAATGGAGTCACCACTGAATTCGTTCTTCATGGAGTCACCAGATATATGATTACAACCAAAAGATGTCCAAGCTTTGTCTATCATCAAAGCTGGATCTATGTCATCTCCCAGGGAAGCTGAGCTTCAATCTCCTTTCCCCGACAACGACGCCAATTTGTTATCACTCCAAGAAACTCCTTAGGGTTGTAGGCTAAGGATGCTTGGTAACTTAGAAATAATGTTTATATATGCTTGGAACAATGGGGTCTTTAATGATCAACGTAATAGACAACTCATCATACATCTAAAGAAACAGTTCTTTCAGGAAACAATAATCAGATCAAGTAAATTGAAAGGAGAGGATGAAGAACACTATTCTTGATTGCCAAATACAACTAAATGTAGGGCTTAATTCAAGATAGAAAAAAACCCTTTACTTCAAGTCTATGAGCTCAATAAAGAGATAACAGTCTCCATACGCTAAAATAAACTGAAACAAAGTACAGAAAGGGAAAGATGGATATTTCTGATATTGAAAATGAAAGGAAACTGAACTTTATTATGTAAATAAGAGTCTATACAGTAGCACACAATATATTCCCAGTTTGAACCCCTTAGTGCTCCAAATGTCTTTGTCTTTATAGCCTTACAAGATGAAATCTAGATCCTTGAAAGATGGATCAGATTTACTAAAAATAGTCAAATCAAAACAGATACAACAAGTGGAGGATGAGATCCTATAAAAATGGATCTAGAATGGAAAATCAAAACAAAAATAGGAAAGGTCCTATTTAATGATCTCTAAAAATAGTAGATTGCTAATGAAGTGCAGTTTTAGCCTCCCAAGGCTATTTGATTTGGTCCTCCAAAGATAAAATTCGAATTGGGTGATGTGTCATTTGATCCCTATCATTTTTCCCTTGAAAATGACCAAATCTAGTCAAAAAATTCCCTTTTGACTTTCATCTCCAAGAATGGCCTTCAGATTTTGATTTGATAATTCATAACCAGCGTATTGAAGAAGATTTCAAACCATTCAAACCCAAAAAATCTCGATCTAGGAAAAAATTTGGCTATTCTGGCTATGACAGGCTTTCACCAGCTAATTTACCGGAAAATCCTCTCCTTAGCTGGTGAAAGGCGGAGCTTTCACCAGCTAACTAGTTATAATTCTGCCTTTTGTGCTGGTGAAACTGCAGATTTTTTCAAAATCAAATTTATTAGTCATGGAGAGTCTGTTTTGCATGCTTAAATAGTCGATTGACATCTAAAAATCCTAAGCTTTCCAATGGTGCTTTAAAATCTTCATTTGGAGACTGGTAAGCTAGTCAAATATTCCTTGCAAGATTAGGCATCATTCTTTAAAAAATGCCAGTGCATTTTTTATCGCTAACAGGGTGTCCCTTCCATTTGACCAGATACTCAAAATAAGTCTTCGTCCTGGTCTTCTTGCCAATCCTCTAATCCAAAATCTTCTTCATTTGTAGCTTCTCTACCATAGGCATCCGCTTCTCCCACTGAATTTTTCCTTGAGCTTCTGACCCTTCTGTGTCATATTTCTTGTACAGATATAGGTATGAAACATTGAATATGGGAAAAATGCCCACAGCATCTGGCAGCTCAATCTCATAGGCGTTTGCATCAAACTTCCTCAAGATCTTACAGGGTCTTATCTTTTTCATCTTCAACTTGTTGTATGGTCCTCTAGGGAACCTTTCCTTCCTGAGATGTGCTAAAACCTGATCTCCTACTTCAAATTGAAGTTCCCTACGATGCTGATCAACTCTGTTCTTGTATTTCTGGTTAGAAATCTGTAATTGTTCTTTGATCTGACTATGGATTTTCTGTATTTCAGCAGCAAAATCCTCTGCTCCAGTGCTTCTGATCTCACCTTGTTCCAAGTCTTTCAACTCAGACACTCCCCTAGGTTGAATTCCATAGAGTATTTGGAATGGGATCCTTCCAGTGCTTCTGTTTGGTGAGTCATTATATGCAAATTCTGCTTGTGGTAGAATCTGATCCCACTGGTTATGGTGTTCAGTAACCAGAATTCTCAATAAGTTCCCCAAACTTCTATTTACCACCTCAGTCTGCCCATATGTCTAAGGGTGATAAGCTGAGCTGAAGGAAAAATATGTCCCCATCTTCTTCCACAATGTCCTCCAAAAGTGACCAACAAATTTCGTGTCTCTGTCTAAGACAATGCTCCCGGGTAGACCATGAAGTCTCACAACTTCTCTGAAAAACAGATTTGCAACATGTGTTGCATTACTATTGTTATGGCATGCGATGAAATGTGCCATCTTTGAAAATCTGTCCACCACCACAAATATGGAATCAAATCCTCTTTGTTTTCTTGGCAATCCCAACACAAAATCCATGCTTATTGCATCCCAAGGCCTCTCTGGTATTGGCAATGGTTGATACAATCTAGTGTTCTATCTTTTCCCCTTTGCATGTTGACAGATCCTACATCTGTTCACAAATTATATCACCTCTGTTCTCATACCTGGCCAATAGTATGAACTTCTCAACTGTGCAAACGTTTTATCATGGCTGAAATGTCCAGCCAATACTCCACTATGCTTCTCCTTCAGAAGATTGTCCCTTATTGAGTATCTTTGTATGCACAATTGATTTCCTCTGAACAATAATCCTTCCTGAACCATATACTCTGCCCACTGACTTCTATATCTCAGTACATGGATTTTACATGCTTCGTAGGCCTCCTTGAAATCTGTATCATCACAATACATATCCTTAAGGTGTTCAAACCCCAAGGTCTCCACCTGGAATTCTTGCAGAATTAAACATCTCCTTATTAATGCATCAACAACTTTGTTAGCATTCCCAACAATATGTTTTATGACAAAAGTTAATTTTTTCATAAATTCAACCCATTTTGCATGCCTCTGATTCAGTTTTTCTTGTCGGGTTATGAATTGTAAAGCTTGGTTATCGGTGTACAAGACAAACTCTTGCGGGACAAGATAATGCCTCCATTTCCTCAATGCTTGAATTATGGCATGGAACTCCTTGTCATATGTGGAGTATTTCTTCTTGGTCTCATTCATCTTCTCACTGAAATAGGCAATAGGTTTGTTATCCTGACTCAAAACTGCTCCTATCACAATGCCGCTCGCATCACATCTCACCTAAAATGTCTTTCCAAAATTTGGTAAGACCAGAATTGGTTGTTCTGTTATCTTCTCCTTCAGTATATTGAATCTATTTTCAGCCTCCTCTATCCATTTAAAATATTTTTGCCACTTCTTCACTGTATCCATCATGGGTTCACAAATCCCACTGATGTCTCTAATACACTTTCTATAAAAACTTTCTAAACCATGAAATCTCCTTACCTCGAACATGCTCCTTGGTGATGACCACTCTCTGATCGCTTTCACCTTCTATGGATCCATCTTCAGTTTATTTGAAGAGATCAAGAAACCCAAATAAATGAGTTTTGTCTTCATAAAAGAGGACTTCTTCAAATTGATCAGTAGTTTCTCCTGTTGTAGCCTCCTCATTACTAGCGTTAGGTGCCTCAAATGCTCCTCTTTACTCCTGCTAAAGATCAGTATATCGTCTAGATATACAACCATGAACTTGCCAATGAAATCCTTTAGAATTTCATTCATCAACCTCATAAAAGTGCTCAGGTCATTTGTTAAGCCAAATGACATAACCAACCACTCATACAAACCTTCATTCATCTTAAAGGTTGTTTTCCACTCATCACCTTCTCTCATCCTGATCTGGTGATATCCACTTGTGACTTTTCATATCTATCTTGGAAAAGAAATTTTCTCCACTTAAGAAATCCATTAAGTCATCCATTCTCGATAAAGGAAATCTGTAACTGATGGCAATCTTGTTGACGGCTCTTGAGTCTATGAACATTCTCCATCCTCCATCTTTATTTGGGCTTAACACAGTTGGTACTGCGCATGGGCTCAAACTTTCTCTGACTAAACCCTTATCCAACAATTATTGGAATTGGTTCTTCATATGCTCATTTTCTCGAGGTGTTAATCTGTACGTTGCCTTGTTCAGCAGGCTTGCTCCTGATATCAAGTGAATATGATGACTGATACTCATGATGTGTGGCAATGAGTTTGGCAGATCATCCACCACTATATCAACAAATTTATCCAGCAGCTCCTAAACTTCTTCTGGCAAATCATCCATTGATGTACTCATAAGGATGACTCTGGGCTTCCTCACCACAACAAACTACATCTCCTGTTCTTCCTTGACTTCTCTCAGGAGTTCCTTCCCACTAATGAGAAGTATGCTTGTGCTGGCTTCCTCTTTCGCTCTCTTCTCCTCCATTGGAAGCAACATATGCATCTTACCATTCTTCTCTAATGTATATGTATTTTTCCTTCCATCGTGAATGACATTTCTGTCAAACTTCCATGGTCTTCCCAACAAAATGTGGCATACATCCATGGGAATTACATCACATAGGATTTCATCTTTATATCCTCCTATTTTAATTTAAACCAAGCATTGTTTAGCGATCATTACCTGGTGTCCTTTTTGCAGCCATGAGACTTTGTATGGCCTTGGATGTGAAGTTGTCTTTAGCTCCAATTTCTCCACCATCTCTGTGGATACTAGGTTGTATGTACTCCCACTATCAATGATCACCTTGCATACTTTATCCCGAGTCTTGCAAGTTGTCCTGAAGAGACTATTTCTCTGCATTGGTTTTTCAATTTCTGCCCTTCATTTTAAGAGAACTTTTCTCAACATCAAGGATGCTCCATCCTTTTCTCCTACCTCAACATCTCTTTGTTGTGCTTCTGAAATGTGAGCTTCACTTCCTTCCTTCTTCTTCTCAGGACATTCCCAAGACATGTTCCCTATCTTTCCATGGTTATAACACCTTACTCCTCCTGGGCCTCTTCCTCTAGAAGAGTTTCTTCCACCACTCTGTCTTCCTCGTGAACGTCCTCCTCGTTCTAAGTGATTGTGTGGTTTATAATCCTTTCCCTTAGATTGATGTGCTCTGTCAAAGTTAAATCCATTGCTTTTGCTTGTGACCGAGCTTTTACCTCTTCCTCACTGGTTCTATTTTATGTCCAACTTCTCCTCTACCTTCAGCACAAACTGATAATCATCTTCCATAGTCCTGACTGACATCATGCTGAGCTCGTCTTGGATCTCATATCTCAAGCCATTTATATATTTGGTGACTTTCTCTTCATCTCTCTCTCTTTGTCCAATTTTGATATTCAGCCGGTAGAACTCCTTGGTGTACTCTTTGACTGTCATCCCTTTCTGTCTCAGGTTCTGTAGCTTTCTGAACAGATTGATCTGGTAGTCTTTGGGTATGAACTTAACCTTCAATTTGGCTACCATCTTGTCCCAACTTTTTATCCTTTGTTTTCCTTTACCTCTCCTCTCAGCCTATAGTTCGTCCCACCACAGTGTTGCATGCCCTTTTAGCCTAGTGACTGCCTGCTTCACCTTCTTCTCCTCGTCAACATATTCATAGTTGAAGTGTTTGTCCATGGACCTTATCCAGTCCAAGATTTCTTCAACATCTAGATTTCCCTCATACATGGGGACCTCTATCTTAGCTCTGCCTCCCAATCTGGAAACTACTTTGAACAAACATTCCTCTGCAGCATCCTCTCTTGTATCTTCTTCAACCTCAACCTCTTCACTTTCTGCATCACTGACATCCCCAATGTTAGGTGCTCTTCTATGTGCTGCTTCCATTGTTTAGTGTGGGTCCACTTTGGGATACCACATACCATTATCTCCGACCGAGACAACAGGTTCCTCAACACATTTTGGTTGAGTCTCTGGTCTCTATTGGACACCAAGCTCACAAAATCTTCTTCTTTCCACCCCCAAACTGAAAGCCAAATAGAGGTCATAAATCAAGTGATTGTGCACATCCTATGCATGTACATTTCTAAGAATCCACGTACATGGGATGTGAGTCTTACCTATGTTCAACACAATTACAACAAGGCTCTCCATATCTCCACCGACAATAGCCCATTTCAGGTGGGTTTGGGATTGTAACCCTTGGGACCCATTGATGTTACACTTCGTCTTGCCACCACACATACAGACTCTTCCCATGATTAGTTTGTGATCGATAAAGACACAAAATTTAATGAGCAGATTCAACACATCTTCCAACAGGTCCAGGATATTTTTCAGAAGTCCAATGCTAAGTACAAGTAATGCCATGATCACCATAGGGTACCACACCATTTTCAGGTTGGCGAAAAAGTTTGGATACATTTGTAAAAGGAGCATCTCACGGGGCCCCATCGAAAGCTTCTCCTACTCCATTATGGGCCTTACACTATCACTAAGGTTGTGGGTAGCAATTATTTTAAGCTCAACACTCCATCCTTCCTTGGCTTGCATCCATTGTTCAAAGTGGACCTCCTTTAGCCATATTTTCCACCATTATTGGACACCTCAGAGATCACAGAACAACTGACACCAACAAATCTCAACCCTGACTACATGGAACATGCATCCACTGATCAAATAGTAGACACACTAGTCAAGGGCACTCAGTAGTAGAGGATCAAACTTTATCGGGTTGTCAAGGCAGTGGAACTCCTAGACCAAGGCAAGTGGCTCACTCGGGGCCAAATCGAGCAGAAGTTTCCTCACCTGATGGGGGAACTCAATGCAATGGATACAATTTCTTCATAAGGGGGGATGATTAATCCAGGTGGATATTGGCAGCGACCCACCTATTCCAAGTGGCTCCTCTTATCTGTTTTTGTTCAACACATTGTTCTGTACTCCTTTGTAATTGTGGGTTCTACACTTATGGGGATGTTTGAAGCTCCACACATCCTCCAGGTGGATACTGGTGGCCTCTCACCTAATCCAAATGGCTTATTTTGTATGTTTTCATGTCAACACATCTTGATGTACTTCCAGGTCTGTTTTGGGGTGCTAAACATTGCTTTTTTGTCTTTCCAAAGTCAAAATGTAGACGAAGTCAGAGTTTGACGACGAAATGTGTATATCTCTGAAAGACCTTTCCAATGGGGTATCACACGCCTAAAATAAAGGTCGTATGCAAAATTTATGAACCTGAGAAGTTGAGGTACCAACTTACACCAACTTACCCATAGGGGCCCACATGACTTTTGGCGTTTCACCTTCTAGGGTTAGGTTTTTGGATGTCTAGGGTTTTGGAATTCATGAGTAATATCAAAAAGGCCTTTGGAGCCTCATTGTAATCCATTCTGCTCAGATGGATGCACGTAGCAACCACATCTCTTCTCAGATATAGCTACCACCATTCGAGCAAGTGTTTCAGTTCTGCAGTTTTACAGTTTCAACCTATTTCATTATCCAATAGAAGATATTGTTCACTGGATATTTGTGTTATTCTTCATATCTTTGTGTTTATTATATTCAGTTTGTTAATTAGTTCGTTCTACTCCTAAATCTGGATCACCATGTGTTCTTAAAAGTAAAGATGAAGCGACGTTCCCTAAAGTTGGGAAATTGTTCCGAGTCGGCAACATATTATTGTGGGCCATTTGAAATACTAGAGAGAATTTGTCCAGTTGCATATATGCTTGCCTTAATTACATTGTTGTGCATTCATAATGTATTCCATGTGTCTTTACTTAAAAAATATGCACCTGATGCTAATAATGTTATTGATTGGAATATGATTCAGGTAAAGCAAGAAGGAGATTTCCGAGTTCAACTGGTATTCATATTGGATCGAAAATTTAAACTACTCCAAAATCAAGAAATGGGACTGGTAAAGGTCCAGTAGACCTGTTACGGTCCTAAGGATGCTATGCATGCATAATTTACCCACATCTTTTTAAAGATTTGTGAAGTTTTGTTTGTACATATGTATAAAATGCACTAATGATAGTTCATAAATAAGGCGGAGGGGAATGTAATACCCCTAGGACGAACCCCATTGTAAATATAATGTAATTATACATATAGGATGGTGAGCTAGGATACTCAGAGGTTAGAGTGCCTTTATATATGTGTTTTTTTAGTCCAGAGTGACTATGTGGTTATTAGGATGGTGAGCCAGACACTGAAAGGCCAACGAGCCTAATCTTTGTAAATGTAATCACACTCAGTTTTAATGAAAAAACATCACTGTTGTAGACTAACCATGTAAAAGAGTATGGGGGGATAAAATACACTAGAATGGGAAAGGGGGGGATAATAGTCTAGAAAAGGGGCTAAGCTAAGGGGGCTTAAGCCAAAAAGTAATATTTTATCAATATTGATAAATTTAAAGTCTAAAGCATAGGATAATGCATTTTATCTTAAGTCCCTATGAACAAACATATCACCATGTGAGAGAACACATGTCTAGCCCATGTAGTTTCCAACATGACAAGTGCTAAAT
The DNA here is from genome assembly GCA_032191745.1 of Picea mariana. Classification (NCBI taxonomy): domain Eukaryota; kingdom Viridiplantae; phylum Streptophyta; class Pinopsida; order Pinales; family Pinaceae; genus Picea; species Picea mariana. Next base: position 86,566 of record JASDQU010014728.1, on the reverse strand, counting down.
TGTGAACATGCACATAAGTTTTGGGGACTTTAGATAATTCATCCACGAGGGGGGGGGATAATTATTCAGACCTCGCCTCCTTGTTATCATCGATACTTTCATGTTTCCATTACCGTACCTGTACCCATACGAGGGAGAGCGTTGGAACTAGATTGAAGAGGCATGTAGGACATTGAAGAAGTGGGTTGTCAGGCCTGTGAGAATTCTTTCTAGGGGAGAGAATTGATCGAGGATTGGTTCCCAAGGTGCTAAGCTGCAGCTACAGGGCTCTGAGACTTCCTTTCTGGCCTATTGCTGAAGCCCTGAAACAGAAGTGGGGCAACCGAAGGACAATTGAGCAGAGACGGGGCACACTTCCTGGGGTGGGACAAGCATGTGGGGAATGACAGACTATAGTATTTTACTTTGATTTGGCACCTGAGTCTGAGTTTTATGCTGTCTCAGAAACCTTATACTAGTTAGGATTTCCTAACTGGAGTGGATTTTAGCCCGAGGTCGAGGGTGACCCATTGCTAAAATTTTATGAGCAACGAGGCCTAAGGATGGGAGGAACATGGAAGGTATGCACACAACTAATGTTCTTTTATAAAAAATAAGTGTCATTTTATGGTCTCTTTTAATTTACTATGTGTTAATCATCCATTTTTTGTTTTGGGTTTTCCTTGTATAAGTTGCATGTGTACATAGTTACTAATCAACATGAGTTTATGCATTTTTAGAGTATCATCTTGCATTAATATAATCATTTGCAGAAGTATATTTAAATGGTATCACAGTTCATAAACTTTCTTGTGACATTGCCCAACAAAAATCTCTGGAAGCTATAAAAATAAACGTGTTAGGCCCAAATAAGAATTATTGATTGTAATAACCATGAATAAGGCCTCAAACCACTGTATAGGATACACTACACCCTAAGATTTAAGCTATTGACATAATTTATATATAAGAATGATTTAAGGAAAATATAAATTTAAAAAAAAATTATAAAAAAATTAAACTTATTTATTAATTAATTTTTATATAATATCTAAAATATTATTTATCTATTAATTAATTTTTGTATAATATATAAAATATTGTTTTTACATAATAACAAAAAAAAATTGAAATTATTAAAAACAACAAATTGAATTTATTCTTAAAAAAAAATTAAACTTATTTATTAATTAATTTTTGTATAATATATAAAATATTGCTTTTACAAAATAACAAAAAAATTAAATTTATTCACTAATTAATTTTAATTTTTATATAATATATATAATATTATTTTTAATTCTTTTAATGGAAATTAATAAATTCATTCCAATTTATATGATGATGATGAGAGAGAAATTGGTCTAACGGACTTTCTTACAATGAAAGGCCCTTGATTACCGACTCGTGAGTTGAGAAGAAGCATCTCAAACTTTACAGGTTTTTGGTGAAGTTAAATTCTAATGTCGTCCGCATCGTTTATTATGATCCGATCATTTACATCTATTTATCTCTGTCTGTCAGCAACGGTAGAATAAAACGACCGATTTTTAGCTGCAATCGACACAATATCATCGTTAACGTAAAGAACGGAGGGAATCAATGAATGAGTGAATGAATTGTCAATAGAAAGATAAATGCTCACGAGATTTATAGAATCATCTCTGACTGCTATGTGTCCAATTCAACTCTCTGGAAAGAGAAGGAAAACGACCAGTTGATGAAATAGGTATGGTATCCTCTCTTAAATAGGTATGGTATGGTATGAAATAGGTATGGTATCAACTCTCTGGAGCGCAGAGAGAATTGAGGGTATGGAAATAGGTATGGTATCCTCGTGGACTTGCAAACCTGCAGTAAAAAATGGAAAATCAGATAAGTCTTAAGGATTGGTCGGGTAGATAGGTGGATGGAGTTTTAAGAGTAAAAGAAATATGAGATCACCCAAACTTGCGGTGAAATTTTGAAATTTGATGAAGTGTCAAGACTTCGTAGATGTCAAGGATATCACAGAGGTGATGAAGCATAATAAAATTACCATGAACCTGCGATGAGATCTCAGAGAAAATGACTAAGTAATGGTGTATCCTTTTGGAGAAGGAAAAAGTTATAACATGCATGAAATGGACTTATGAAATTGCCATAAACTAGGGAAAATATTCTAAGTATGGGAGCAAGTTAAGGGTGGTGGAACGCGATAGTGTATTTTGGAGGCTAGAAAATTTTTAAGGGAATAAATGAATACCTTAGACCCATGGTGAAATATTTTAACGGTCAATATCTAATTCAGAGATAATCGGATGATGGTTGAGCATCGAAGCTAGGATGCTTGAGTTAACAAAATTATCTTCCTTTTCATGCCATTAATAGTCTTCCTGCTCAAAGATTTTGAAGGGGGACATGAGAAATAGTCACATGTATTCATGGACAACAAAGTGCATGTATTCCCTCAAGAATGTATATATATATATATATATATATATATATATTAAGAATTCACAAGAAATTATAAATAAATTATTTTTGATAAAATTCTGAAGAACAAAATGTTGTATAAAATGATGGATTTGTTAAATTCTTGTAGCCTTAAAAATCTTGTTGAAAACACATTTTGGAGAACCAATAACATAACTCAACGTAAGAATAATTCAACAAGAATATTAGTAAACCAAGACATGGATGATTCACAAAGAACTTACAATTATGAAGATGAATGCATAATATTTGGTATGGGCGTGAATGTTGCAGTAACAGAATCCAATGGGCATGGAGAAGACAGAAAGGAAGAGAGCATGAAATTGGAAGATACCATAAAAAGATGAAAAAGGATGTCCAAATTTATAAATATGATAATGAGAAGCTCATGAAATCCAAGTAGAAGCAAGAAGGATTTAACATCAAGTTAATGTAGAGCTTGGAAAGAATAGAGAAGAAGATCGATAGGTATGTCGAGTCAAGAAAATTAGGGAGTCGCCATTCTCATGATGAGAGGAGAAGAACCAAAAGTGTTGGTAGGCATCATCATCACTCCCTAAGGAATTCAACTAGGAGAACATATAGTAGTTCAATTCCATCCTTTGTTAGGAAGCATAATAAAGTATGAGGATGAGGATGTTGAGACTTGGTTGTTGGGCATGATAAAGTATTTTCAGTTGCATAATTACTCTTCACAGGAAGAAGGAATAATTTCCATATATCAACTCAAAGGAAAAACATCAATGTGACGGGATCAGTTTGTGTAAGTGCAACACATTGATGGGAAAAAAGGTTTCTTGGAGAGAATTCAAAATGTATTTTCAAAAGAAGTACTTAACCAAATGATACTATGATAAGAAGATGAAGGAGTTCTTTGAACTCAAGCTTGGGAGTATGACCATTGATGATTATGAAAGGAGGTTCTTAGATCTACTAAAATATGTTTCTTTCATCAAGGATGAACAAGTTAAGATTCATAGGTACCTAAGTGGGATGCCATCATTTATCAGTGACAAGATATAGTATGATGATCCTAAGATACTAGAGGAAACCATAACGAGAGATAAGTTCATTTATGATCAACATAGATGAATACCATCTTTCCAAAAGGTGTGGGAACACTAGAAGAAGATAAACATGAAACATAGAAGGAAGGAGACAAAGCCATCATTCTTATTCAATGTTGATGTTGTGGGCGAGATAATATGTACATAGATTTCCCTCACAGAGGTGAAAAAGTGAGGATTTTTCACAATTTACAGCAAGATGAAATAGTAGAGGACATGGGCAGAAATGTACCTAGGATCTACGTAGCTTTGGATAACAAGCAAACTGAGTTTTAGTCACATATGTTTGAAGTGGAAGGTGATATCAACAACCGACCCATTGCTATATGAATTGATTCAGGATCTAGTCATAGTTATCTAGATCCTAAGATGGTGGAAAGATTTCATTTGCCAAGAGGAAATCTTGGTAAACCTTGCATGGTGCAACTAGCTAGATGAGCTAGAAGGAAGATTAATGAGATGGTTAAGGCATGCCCAATGAACATGAATGGATTAATCACAAGGGAAGATTTGAATATCATACATTTGGGATCATATGACTTCCAAATCAGTATGGATTAGTTGGACCAACATCATGTTGTTCTAGAATGTTATAATAAGGATTTTACTTTCTTGGATGAAGAAGGGACTCTAAGAAGAGTTCAGGATATTCCAAGAGAAGTAACCATTAGATAATTTCCAATCTTGCAGCTGAAGAAAAAATTCAAGAAATGATGTTAGGTATTTGCAACACATATCGAGGAGGTACCTAAGAATAAAGTACCAAGTATTGAAGATTATGTAGTCCTAAAAGAGTATAAATATGTATTTAAAGAAATAGCGGGGCTGCCACCCAAGAGAGATATTGATTTATCCATAAACCTGATACCTGGAGTAGCTTGAGTATCCAAGAATCCTTATAGGATGAGTACACCAGAGTTGAAGGAGTTGCAAATGAAATTGGAGGAACTTATAAACAAGGGGTATATACACCCAAGTGTGTCACCTTGGGGTGCCCCAATATTATTTGTAAAGAAAAATGATTGAACCTTGAGGATTTACATTGACTTTAGGCACTTTAATAAGGTAACTATGAAGAACAAGTATCCTTTTCCAAGGATTGATGATCTTTTTGACCAGTTGAAAGATTATAAGGTATTATATAAGATTGATCTCAAGTCAATTTATCACTAGGTAAGAATTGAGGAAGAAGACATTAGAAAGATTTCCTTCATAACAAGGTATGGACATTATGAGTTCACAGTGGTGCCATTTGGGTTATCAAATGCGACAATTGTCTTCATGTGTTTAATGAATGACATTTTCATAGAATATTTGGATAAGTTTGTCATTTTGTTTTTGAATGTCATATTTATTTAATCAAAATAAAAATAAGAACATGAGAAACACTTGAGTATGGTGCTACAAGTATTTATAGAACATCAAATATTTGAAAAGTTGACCAAGTGTTCATTCTACCAATGACATATATGTTACTTGGGGCATATTATTTTAGAGGAAGGGATAACAGTGGACTTGGAGAAGATAAAATCCATTGAAGGGTGGCTGACACCAAGGAATGTATCTGAGGTGAGATCATTCATGGGACTTGTAGGTTACTACATAAGATTTATTGTAGGATTCTCAAAGATTGCACACCCAATCACTTGCTTGCAAAAGAAGAGTGTGAAGTTTGAGTGGACATCACATTGTGAAACAAGTTTCCAACAATTGAAGTATTTTTTGAGTGTTTCTCCGATATTGAGGATTATTGTTCCATATGAAGACTACATTGTATGCCCATATGCATGTAAAGAAGGACCTGGTGGATTTCTTAGTCAGAGTGGACATGTGGTGTGCTACGAATCATGAAAATTAAAGGAGCATGAAAGATACTATGCTACTCATGATTTGGAATTGGCATCCATAGTGCATGACTTGAAGATGTGGAGGCACTACCTCATGGGGAAAATATTCAAGTTGAGGATAGACCATAGTGGTATGAAATATTTATTTGGACAACCAAATTTATATTTCAGGTAGAGCAGATGGTTCGAATTCCTTAGTGAATATGATTTTGATATAAATCAAATCAAGGGTAAGGAGAAAAAGGTGGTTGATGCACTCAGTAGGAGAATGCATGAGATGCATACTATAACCATTAGCATGTACCAAACCGGTTTGAATTTTTTTTTTATAGAGGATGCAAAATCATATCAATAGTAAATGGAGATAAAGGAAAATTTTCAGCAAGGTGATTTGCAACAGAGAATGGAAAAGTATAAGATAAAAAATGATGAAATTATCATATATAGGGGAAACATTTATGTGCCAAATTCTCAAGAATTGAAAATTATGATATTAAAAGAAATGCATAATGTTCCTTATGCCAGACATCCAAGTTACCTGAAGACTATTGCAGATATCAAGAGCCAATATTATTGGCTAGGTATGAAGAAAGAAGTGGCTTATTTTATTTCTAGGTGTTTGGAATGCCAAAAGGTCAATACTGAGCATAGACACCTAGTTGGGTTGCTACAACCATTACCCATTCCTGAGTGGAAATGGAAAGTTGTAATGATGGATTTCATCACTAAGCTACCCAAAAAAAATAAGCAACATGATTCTAACATGGTAGTGGTGGATAAGCTTACTAAATATCCCCATTTTATTCTAGTGAAGCTCACTCAGAAGGAAGATAACATTGTTGATATTTATATGAGAGAAATTTATAGGCTACATGGTGTTCCTAAGACAATTGTATTTGACAAAGATCTCAAATTTATATCAAATTTATGGAAGGGGGTATTCAAGGGTTTTGGAACAAATCCTAATTTTAGAACTGCTTATCATTCAAAGTTAGATGGGCAAACAAAAAAGGTGAATTAGGTGATAAAGGAAATGTTAAGGATGTATGTGATGGATAAACCATCCAAATGGGAGGATTATTTGCGTTTGGTAGAGTTTGATTATAACAATGGGTATCAAGAATCTCTAAAGATGATCCCATATGAGGTACATTATGGAATAAAGTGCAACACAACAATGAGCTAGGAAAACCCAACCGATAGAGAAGTGGTTGGACCATAATTACTTATGGAAATGAACGAACAGATGGTGAAAATAATTATAATTTAAAGGCTTCCCAAGACATGTAGACGAGTTATGAAAATAAAGGAAAAACTCACACAGAGTTTAAAGTGGGTAACCATGTGATCCAGGTGGATATTTATGGCCACCCACCTATTCCAACTGGCTCCTCTTATCTATTTTTGTTCAACACGTTCTTTTGCACTCCTTTGTAATTGTGGGTTCTACACTTCTAGGGTTATCTGAATCCCCACACATCCTCCAGGTGGATACTAGTGGTCTCTCATCTAATCCAACTAACTTATTTTGCATGTTTTCATGTGAGCACATCTTGCTGTACTTCCAAGGCCGTTTTGGGGCCCTAGACATTGTTTTTTGGTTCGCCACAGTCAAACTGTAGACGAAGTCAGAGTTTGATGGTGGAATGTGTAGCTCTCTGAAATAATTTTCCAACGGACTATCACGTGCCTAAAATGAAGGTACCAACTTACACCAACTTACACCAAGTTAAACCAACTTACCCATAGGGGCCCACATGACTTTTGGCGTTTTACCTTCTAGGGTTAGGTATTTGGATGTCTTGGGTTTTGGAATTCATGAGTAATATCAAAAAGGCATTTGGAGCCTCATTGTAATCCATTATGCTTAGACAGATGCATGCAAAAACCACGTCTCTTCTAAAAGATAACTACCACCATTCGAGTAAGTGTTTCAGTTCTACATTTTTACAGTTTAAGCCTATTTCATTATTCAATAGAAGATATTTTTCACTGGATATTTGTGTTATTCTTCATATCTTCGTGTTTATTTTATTTAGTCTATTAATCAATTTGTTCCAATCCTAAATCAGGATCAATGGTATTAGAGAAATTTTCTCTTCATTTATTTTTCTTCATGCATGTCCTCGACAAGATTTGGGTGCAAGAAGTTGGGACTCGAACCAATCGAGCCATTACAAGATCGACTGCACCGAGCTTGAAAAAAACCCATGGGGGACGAAAATAAAGATGATGGAGTAGGATATCATATTAAAATGTTTCTTGAGGAAGCCCTCACGAGACAAATTAATGAAATGATGGAAAATTCACACAGATCCTTCGACAACTTCCCACAGGAGAAGCATCTTCATCAAGAGATGATGCAACCCCCTTGAAGGTACAAGTAAATTTTGATATTCCATTATTTGAGGGATTGATAGATGTCGATGTTGTAGATAAATGGTTGAATCTACTCGAAAGGTATTTTTCGGTACACAATTTTTTCGATAGGGAAAAAATCACTTTTGTAGTCCTCAAGGTCGTTCCCCATGTTAAAGACTGATGGGATACTTACTTTGAACAAAGGGCCATGGAGGAATCTGCAATTTTTGTGGTGGCCCCTACATGGGATTCCTTCCGGGGTGCCAATAAAGAACAATACTACCCTTTTGGAATCTATGAGGACCAATACACTAGATGGACCACCCTACATCAAGAAAGGGACCAGACAGTACCGTATTTCACCAATATTTTTCATACCCTATGCACCAAATCGGGTATCAAATACTCTAAGCATCATCTTGTTCTCAAATACCGCGGTTGTTTGCATAGATACATTCAAACATAAATGGACTTTTTGGACATTGCCTCATTGCGAACAACTTATAGATACACTGTTAAGATTGAGCAGAAATTTAAGTAGAAAAGGTGAGAGTTTTGATCTGCAAACCCCTCACAGTCGAAGTAGGGAAAAGACATCCCCAAACAACATAGAAAGGGACCAAGTCAATATGACCACCCTCAGGACAACCAGTCCAAGCCGCAACACAATAAGGGAAAAGAGAAGACAAATAAGGACATGGGAAAATGGTGCGAGTACCATAAAACCCATGGAAAAACACCGAAGAATGTCGCTCCAAGGAGTTCCTCATGGCTGAACTAAAGGATTTCAAGTCAAAGGCCAATTTTGATTCTGAATCAAATCCTAAAGGAGGGAATAGGATTATCAATGTCGAAGCCAATGCCACTATCGCTACCACCAAATTCCAGCCAAGTGAACTAGAATAACCAAAGGAAGGGGAATGCCTCTTTTACTTGCAGATGTGGGTAAAGGGGGATCCACTTCATTTCATTTTTGATAATAGTATTCAGAAGAACCTTATTTTAGAAGAGGTCATCAAGCAGTTAGACCTGCCAATGACACCACACCCACAACCCTACACCATCGGCTAGCTTCGCCAAGGAAGAGATCTTTGTGTCAGCCAATAGTGTCGTATGCCCTCCAACATCAAGCCTTTCAAAGATGAGGTACTGTGTGATATTTCTCCCCTATAAGTTTTTGGTGTTCTTTTAGGACAACCATATTTATGGAAGCGTCATTTTGTGTATGATTCTAGACCTCGTAGTGTTATTATTACTTTGGGTAGACAATTGTACAGGATACCATAGGTAGCGTCGCCTACTACTATTTCTTTAATCTCTGCTAATTAATGTAGTAAGGTCAACTCATAGATTGAGAAGTTCGTCTTCTTTGTGATCCGTGTTCACAGTAACCAGAAGGTTTCCACCACATCCATGGCCTCTACAAAAAGCCTTTCTTTGCAGTGGAAGCAAGTGGACGAGATCATGAAATAATACAAATACATATTCTCCTCACCTACAGGGGTATCGACACACTGTCAAGTCAAGCATCCAATTGATCTGACCCCTGATGCACCTCTACCTAATGAACCAGTGTATCGTTGCTCGTTGATGGAAAATGATGAAATCGAGCGTCATATCCAAGAGATTCTTAAAAGAGGAACATTAGACCTAGCTCCTCACCTTCCAGAAGCCCAATTGTACTGGTGCAGAAGAAGGATGGGACTTGGCGACTTTGCATTGATTACAGAGCCTTAAACAAAATCACAGTCAGGAATTGGTACCCCATTCCCAGGATTGATGACCTTCTTGACCAACTCAAGGTGGAAAATTTCTTGACCAAGATTGACCTAAAGTATGGCTACCACCAGGTTCCCATCGAACCAACTAATGTATGGAAGACAACCTTCAAATCTAAAGAAGGTTTCTTCAAATGGTTAGTCATTCCCTTTGGCTTAAAAAATGCACCAACTACTTTCATGAGGATGATCGATGATGTACTGAGACCCTTCACCAACTCCTTTGTGGTGGTATATTTGGATGACATCCTCATCTTTAGTAGAACATGGGAGGAGAACATGCGACATATTCAACAGGTTTTGAGCACTCTGTGACAACACAAGCTATATTCCAACTTGGAGAAATGATGTTTTGGCATGAACATGGTCCAATACTTGGATTACATTGCTGATGAGAATGGGGTACATGTTAATCCATCTAAGATCCAAGTCATCCGTGACTAACCAGTCCCGACCACATTGATTGAGCTTTAGATCTTCTTGGGACTAGCCAACTTCTATCGAAAGTTCATGTTGGGATTCACCCATATTGACTGGGCCCTCAACCATGTGACCAAGGGAGATGGTAAGGCCAAGTTAGTGTGGGGGAAGTAGCAAAAATGTGAATTCGATGATCTAAAGTATCGCTTGTGCTCAAATCTAGTACTCTCCTTGCTTGATTTGCAACAACCGTTCGAGATTGAGACTGATGCATCTGACTATGTTGTGGGCACAATTCTCACTCAGCACAAGAATCCTATGGCATACCATAGTGAGACACTCTCCGATACTGTCCAAAAATACCCCACCTATGACAAGGAAATGTATTCCAATGTACAAGCCTTTCGTCAATGGAAACATTACATTCTCGGAAAAGAGACGATCATACACACCGATCAAAAGCCTCTGCAGTTCATATAGACACAAGGGAAATTGTAGAACAACCGCCATCATAAGTAGTCCACCCACCTGCAACATTTCCATCTCAACATCAAGTATAAATAGGTATCTCTAATCATATTGCTAACTGCCTCAGTCAGACTCCTGTGGCTTCACTCGCCACTATGCTCCATTCCTGTGTACATGAAGCATCTAAGTGGCCCCAGATTTATCAGCACGATCCGTACTTTTCCACCACCTATCAGATCTTGGGTAAAGGCGCAACTGTCACCAATTTTCACATCCAGGACAAACTCTTATGCCACCCGGGCCATCTCTGTGTTCCTATAAGAGAGTGTGAAAAGTTGATTTGGGAATCCCACTACAGTCGAGTGGCAGGACAATTTGGTGTGGATAAAAATATGGTCGTTCTTTAGAGACATTTTTATTGGCCAAAACTTCAACAAGACATCAACAAGTATATCACATCTTGCACTGCCTGTTCCATTTCCAAGCCAACCATCAAGAAGAAAGGATTATACACCCCTCTTCCTATTCCTAAGAAGTCTTGGGAATCCATCTCAATGGATTACATGTCTGGCTTGCCATCCACCAAGCAAGGAAATGAATGTGTATTTGTGGTCGTTGATTGGTTTTCGAAGATGGCCATCCTCACACCCTGGAAGAAGAATATCACATCGGCAGATACTTCCAAGCTCTTCTTCATATGAGTGTGGTTCCACTTTGGGATACCACATACCATTATCTCCGACTGGGACAATAGGTTCCTCAAAAAATTTTGGTCGAGTCTCTGGTATCTATTGGACACCAAGCTCATAAAATCCACTGCTTTCCAGCCCCAAACCGATAGCCAAATAAAGGTCGTAAATCAGGTGATTCTGCACATCCTGCGCATGTACAGTTCTAAGAATCCATGTACACGGGACAAGAGTCTTACCTATGTTCAACACAATTACAACAAGGCTCTCCATATCTCCACCGACAATAGCCCATTTCAGGTGGGTTTGGGATTGTAACCCTTGGGACCCATTGATGTTACACTTCGTCTTTCCACCGCACATACAAACTCTTCCCATGATTAGTTTTTGATCGATAAATATACCAAACTTATTAAGAAGATTCAATACATCTGCCAACAGGTCCAGGAGATTTTGCAGAAGTCCAATGCTAAGTAAAAGTAATGCCATGATCACCACAGGGTACCACACCAGTTTCAGGTTGGCGACAAAGTTTGGCTACATTTGTAGAAAGAGCATCTCACAAGGCTCCATCGGAAGCTTCTCCCACTCCATTATGGGCCTTATACTATCACTAAGGTTGTGGGTAGCAATTATTTTGAGCTCAACACTCCACCCTTCCTTGTCCTGCATCCATTGTTCAAAGTGGACCTCCTTCAGCCATACTTTCCACCATTATTGGACACCTCAGAGATCGTAGAACAACCGACACAAACAAATCTCAACCCTGACTACATGGAACAAGCATCCACTGATCAGATAGTGGACACACAGGTTAAGGGCACTCGCCATGAGAGGATCCAACTTTATCAGGTTATCAAGGCAGGGCAACTCCTACACCAAGGCAAGTGGCTCACCCGAGGCCAAATCGAGAAGAAGTTTCCCCACCTGATGGGGGAACTCAATGAAATGGATACCATTTCTTCTTAAGGGGGGATGATTAATCTAGGTGTATATTGGCAGCTACCCACCTATTCCAAGTGGCTCCTCTTATCCGTTTGTGTTCAACAAATTCTTCTGTACTCCTTTGTAATTGTGGGTTCTACACTTTTGGGGATGTTTGAAGCTCCACACATCCTCCAGGTGGATACTGGTGGCCTCTTGCCTAATTCAACTGGCTTATTTTGTATGTTTTCATGTCAACACATCTTAATGTACTTTCAGGGCCGTTTTGGGGCCCTAAACATTGTTTTTTTGGCTTTCCAAAGTCAAAATGTAGACGAAGTCAGAGTTTGACAACAAAATGTGTAGTTCTCTAAAAGACCTTTCCAACAGGCTATCACGCACCTAAAATGAAGGTTGTATGAAAAATTTACGACCCTGAGAAGTTGAGGTACCAACTTACACCAACTTACCCATAGGGGCCCACATGACTTTTGGTGTTTCACCTTCTAGGGTTAGGTTTTTGGATGTCTAGGGTTTTAGAATTCATGAGTAATATCAAAAAGACCTCTAGAGACTCATTGTAATCCATTATTCTTAGACGGATGCACATAGCAACCACATCTCTTCTCAGATATAACTACCACCATTCGAGCAAGTGTTTCAGTTCTGCAATTTTAAAGTTTCAACCTATTTCATTATCCAATAGAAGATATTGTTCACTGGATATTTGTGTTATTCTTCATATCTTCGTGTTTATTGTATTCAGTTTGTTAATCAGTTCGTTCTGCTCCTAAATCCAGATCACCATGTGTTCTTAAAACTAAAGGTGAAGCGTCGTTCCCTAAAGTTGGGAAATTGTTCCAAGCTGGCAACATATTATTGTGGGTCGTTTGAAATCCTAGAGAGAATTTGTCTAGTTGCATATATGCTTGCCTTAATTGCATTGTTGTGCATTCATAATGTATTCCATGTGTCTTTACTTAAAAAATATGTACCTGATGCTAATAATGTCATTGATTGGAATATGATTCAGGTGAAGCAAGAAGGAGATTTCCGAGTTCAACTGGTATGCATATTGGATCGAAAATTCAAGCTACTCCAAAATCAAGAAATAGGATTGGTAAAGGTCCAGTGGACCTGTTACAGTCCTAAGGATGCTATGCATGCATAATACCCACATCTTTTTGAAGATTTGTGAATTTTTGTTTGTACATATGTATATAATGCACTAATGATAGTTCATAAATAAGGGGGAGGGGAATGTAATACCCCTAGGACGAACCCCATTGTAAATATAATGTAATTATACATATAGGATGGTGAGCCAGGATACTCGGAGGTTAGAGTGCCTTTATATATGTGTGTTTTTAGTCTAGAGTGACTATGTGGTTATTAGGATGGTGAGCCAGACGATGAAAGGCCAACGAGCCTAATCTTTGTAAATGTAATCACACTCAGTTTTAATGAAAAAACATCACTGTTGTAGACTAACCATATAAAAGAGTATGGGGGGATAAAATCCACTAGAATGGGAAAGGGGGGGCTAATAGTCTAGAAAAGGGGCTAAGCTAAGGGGGCTTAAGCCAAAAAGGAATATTTTATCAATATTGATAAAGTTAAAGTCTAAAGTAGAGGATAATGCATTTTATCTTAAGTCCCTATGAACAAACATATCACCATGTGAGAGAACACATGTCTAGCCCATGTAGTTTCCAACATGACAAGTGCTAAATTGTGAACATGCACATAAGTTTTGGGGACTTTAGATAATTCATCCATGAGGGGGGGGATAATTATTCAGACCTCGCCTCCTTGTTATCATCGATACTTTCATGTTTCCATTACCGTACCTGTACCCATACCAGGGAGAGCGTTGGAATTAGATTGAAGAGGCATGTTGTCAGGAATGTAGGACATTGAAGAAGTGGGTTGTCAGGCCTATGAGAACTCTTTCCAAGGGAGAGAATTGATCAAGAATTGATTCCCAAGGTGATAAGCTGCAACTATAGGGCTTTGAGACTTCCTTTATGGCCTATTGTTGAAGCCCTAAAAAAGAAGTGGGGCAACCGAAGGATAATTGAGTAGAGACGTGGCACACTTCCTGGGGTTGGACAAGCATGTGGGGAATGAGAGACTGTAGTATTTTACTTTGATTTGGTACTTGAGTCTGAGTTTTATGCTGTTTCATAAACCTTATACTAGTTAGGATTTCCTAATTGGAGTGGATTTTAGCCCGAGCTCAGGGGTGACCAACTGCTAAAAGTTTATGAGTAACGAGGTCTAAGGATGGGAGGAACATGGAAGGTATGCACACAACTGATGTTCTTTTATAAAAGATAAGTATCATTTTATGGTCTCTTTTAATTTACTATGTGTTAATCATCCATTTTTTGTTTTGGGTTTTCCTTGTATAAGTTGCATGTGTACATAGTTACTAATCAACATGAGTTTATGCATTTTCAGAGTATCATCTTGCATTAATATAAGCATTTGTAGAAGTATATGGTCTCATTTGTTTAATGTTCGGCTGTTTGCATCTGGTATGATAGTCTTTCTTTCGACTGGTGTCATTGCATGTTTACAATGAACAGCATTGTATTGTCATTTGTTATCATCATGACTGGTACAAACAATGTAAATGGTTTTATACCTTTATAAAACTGAGTAATTTCTTTTGGGAAAAAAAAAGCATTTGTAGAAGTATATTTAAATGGTATCACAGTTCGGAAACTTTCTTGTGACATCACCCAACAAGAATCTCTGGGAGCTATAAAAATAAACGTGTTAGGCCCAAATGAGGATTATTGATTGTAATAACCATGAATGAGGCCTCAAACTACCGTATAGGATACACTACACCCTAAGAGTTAAGCTATTGACATACTTTATATATAAGAATGATTTAACTAGGAAAAATATAAATTTTGGAAAAAACAATAAAAAAAAATAAACTTATTTATTAATTAATTTTTATATAATATCTAAAATATTATTTATCTATTAATTAATTTTTGTATAGTATATAAAATATTGGTTTTACATAATAACAAAAAAAAATGAAATTATTCAAAAACAACAAATTGAATTTATTCCTAAAAAAAATTAAACTTATTTATTAATTGTTGTTTTTACAAAATAATAAAAAAATTAAATTTATTCACTAATTAATTTTAATTTTTAGATAGTATATATAATATTATTTTTAATTCCTTTAATGGGAATTAATAAATTCATTCCAATATATATGATGATGAGAGAGGAATTGGTCTAACGGACTTTCTTACAACGAAAGGCCCTTGATTACCGACTCGTGAGTTGAGAAGAAGCATCTCAAACTTTACAGGTTTTTGGTGAAGTTAAATTCTAATGTCGTCCGCATCGTTTATTATGATCCGATCATTTACATCTATTTATCTCTGTCTGTCAGCAACGGTAGAATAAAACGGCCGATTTTTAGCTGCAATCGACACGATATCATCGTTAACGGAAAGAACGGAGGGAATCAATGAATGAATGAATGAATTGTCAGTAGAAAGATAGATGCTCACGAGATTTATAAAATCATCTCTGACTGCTATGTGTCCAATTCAACTCTCTAGAAAGAGAAGGAAAACGACCAGTTAATGAAAAGCGGGGCTTCATATCTGGTTTCTGAGGAGCAAGGAGAGTCAAAATTTTTGGGTGAGCTTTCGAAATTCATTCGACCTCAAATGTTGAGATCAGCTTTATTGGAATCCGATCGAAGACTTAAATTTAATGTTAGTTTTTAGTTTTTAAAATTAATTACATTTCTTTTTTCAATTTTAAATTCATTTAACAGAAACGCCGCTACCTTCCATTCATGCTATGGAATTCACTGCCGTCGTATGTTTGCGTTTCAACTGTATGAGTAGAACGTATGGACGAAACCGGAAACATTAACTGAGAGTTATTGTTTGACACGTATTAAGGGCATTGAATGGCGATTGAGGATTATCGGTGGGTTGAAGTAGTTGCAAAAGGATGTGTCGTGAAGTAACTCAGCAAAAGTGCAACTCATTTATACGTTGAGGGCACGTTTGTATATTGTTACTTTAATATATATTCATATTAACGTTTACCAGGGACAGAAACAGTGGTTGGATAGTTAGTTAATGATTTTATTTACTATGATTGGGCTTTCATAGTATTCCGTGATTTACATTCTACAAAAGTCATTTACTAATAATGCGAGTTTAAATGTGATATTTTTTTTATTTTTTTTTGTTATATTTTATGGGGATATTTGCTGAAAAATAATGAGATATTGTTGGATCAATAAATTTGAGTGATTAAATTTATATAATACTAATAATATAGAGGATTTTTAGCAAGCTGAATTTATGTATTTAAAAATACAATTTAAACAACAAAAAATTATGATTTCCTGAAAATCTATATTACCTAATTCCCATTAAAGCAAAGCCTTTACTACTGAAGAAAAAAACAAAATCTAAATATTTAAAATATACAAATTCTATTTAAATAAAATCTATTTTATAATACCTAACTCTATCATGAAACACTTTGACTGAGTTTTTTCAAAATATTTGGTCCTATTGTCAAGCGTCCTATTGTCAAGCATTTAAGTGTTTGGTCATGCTGTTAAGTATTTTTTATTTTAAATGTTTGAAATATTTTATATATTTCTAATCAATGTTTGAAATATTTTATATTTTTTAAATCATTTTATGAATTTAGTTTTTATTTTAAATGTTTGAAATATTTTATATATTTTTAATCAATGTTTGAAATATTTTATATTTTTTTAATATTTTATGAAGTAAGGTATTAATATTGGTGGAGAAGATAAAAATTTTTAGTCAACATGGGTGGAAATAATGAAAAAT
Organism: Picea mariana; assembly: GCA_032191745.1. Classification (NCBI taxonomy): domain Eukaryota; kingdom Viridiplantae; phylum Streptophyta; class Pinopsida; order Pinales; family Pinaceae; genus Picea; species Picea mariana. The sequence continues at coordinate 69,690 of JASDQU010014728.1, read as the reverse complement.
TATGTATCTAAAATACTTGCTAACATTTCTTTTCATTTGAAAAAAAATTAATGATATTAAAATTATTGGTAGGTTTTAAGTCTTAATTAGGCCACTTGAGATTTGGATATCCAAGATAGATTAGATGAACAATATTTTAATTATTTTTAAATTATTATTTCTAAATAGATAAAAACAAAATTACTTTTAAGATTAAAAAAAAAAAAAAACAC